>JAJIBD010015130.1:0-21542 GCA_021461705.1 Cryptotis parvus
TAACATGTATCCATCTATGATATGAAAAAAAGTCTCAAAGTAGTTTTCTTTATAGTTTAGTTGTTTTCACTCTCCTACTTTGATTCTGAGGACATTTGATTCCACATTTATTTTAATCATAATTATGTAAGCAGTGACAAATTTTAAGCTCTAGCAAATCAATGATAAATGGGAAGATAGTGATACAGTGATTTTGACCACATACTATTTCATAAGTATATTCATTACCTAAGTCAGTATTTCTCATAACATTACCTAGGTCAAGATTTTTCATGACATTTTAGGAATTTTCAATTTAACTATAATCTAAAATTGTATTTATGTTATAGTGACCACTTGATTTATTTTTTTTTGTTTGTATTAAAAATAATTGGGGGCTGGAGCAATAATACAACGGGTAGGCCTGCAATTGCCTTGCACATGGCCAACCCAAGTTCAATCCCTGGCATCCCATATGGTTCCCCCAAACACCACCAGGAGTAATTCCTGAGTGCAGAGTCAGGAGTAACCCCTGGGCTTTGCCAGGCATAACCCAAAAAGCAAAATAATAATAATAATATAATAATAATTCAGTTGAGGGGCCGGAGTGATAGCCCAGCCGGTAGGGCATTTGCTTTGCACGCGGCCGGCCCATGCCGGCCAGGGTTCGATCCCCGGCATCCCATATGTTCCCCGAGCACCGCCAGGAGTAATTCCTGAGTGCAGAGCCAGGAGAAACCCCTGAGCATTGCCGGGTGTGACCCAAAGGCAAAAAACAAAATAATAATAATAATAATAATAATAATTCAGTTGACCATATGTGATTTGCTGGGAATGCCCATATCAGTTATGACAAAATACTGCCTCTGCCTTTTATGAATTTTCTTCTGTGGCCCTTTTATTTGTACCACATTGAAATTTTTTCTGACCCAGACTTTATATATTTGAATTATATCAAGATTGTGTGTGTGTGTGTGTGTGTGTGTGTGTGTGTGGCTACGCAGGTGCGTGCCTGGGCTCATACCAGGCATAATGAGTTCTAACTGTTGAACCGTATCCCTGACTCTCCTGTCAGTTTTAAGAATAAATGTGTCTGTGTTCAATTTTTGTCCTCAATCTCATTTGGTGTTATTTCTGCCTACTTCAGTTTTTCTTGTAATTTTTCTGCTAATCCTCAATTCACAAAAAATACTAACCCTCAGCTTGTTGTCCATGTGATTTCTGCAGTAATGTTTTTGCTTTGTATTCTAAACTACAGAGTAAAATACGGTAAGGTCATTTGTCGGAGTAGTACTTTGGTTGGGCAAAAATATAGGCCAGAATACTCACTGGGGCCTGATGTCCCTTTGTTAGCACTTCCTGGTCAGTATTGTCTTCACTTTTTCTTGGCTTTTAGGCAGCGTTACAGAAGCAACAGGAAGTTGCAGTTGCTGGGGCGCCTTTGCCTACATCATCAAAGGTGAACGCAACTGTAGCAAACGATGTGATGTCAGTTAATGGACAGGCCAAAACGAACCCTGACAATCCTGAAAAAGAACTTGAACCAGAAGCTGCAGAGGAAGTCCTAGAGAATGGACCGAAAGGTAGGATTTGCACACGGGCTTCCCCTCCTGGGCTCATAATTCAGTCTTTGTAATTTTTTTCCCTTTTTGGGTCACACCCGCTCTGCATTCAATAATTACTCCTGGCGGTGCTCGGGGCAATGAAAATGATGGCAGATGTAGTCATATGCAGTGAGAATGAAGATAACTGGGAGTCACAGATCTGCTTTCAAAACCAGTCCCTCACCTGGGGCTGCCTGTTAGCAAGAGACTTTCCCTGTTACAGTTCCCTTTAGGGCTACCTTGAGATCCTCAGTATCACATCTCATTGTCTGTTTAGTGGTGCACTTCCTCCAGACTTCATGACCCCAAAGAGAATAAAAGAAACTGGCAGTATGTTATGGTATAGACTTGGAGGTAGCCTGTCCACACCTCTGCTGTATTCTGTTGCTTGCACACACGCCAATTCTGATACATTGTGGGTGGAGCTCTTACACATATAAAGAAAGCATCCAGGGGTGTACTCAAGTGGCGAAACTTAGGCTTCGCTTGTATAAGACCTGGGTTCCATCTCTGGTACTGCCTGTCTTTCAGTACTGCCAGATGTGACCCCCAAGTAGCAGAAGACTATCAGGGTAAGGATTACCAAACACCATCTTGAACGTTGATTACCGTATATAGCAATAGATTTTTCTGAAACTGAAAATAACTCCAGTTTCAAAACTGTACTAATACTTCATAGTAACTCATTCAGCAGTTGGTCGAGGTATTTTTGAGTGCTAGGAGTACAGTGGTGAGGCAAAATAACACATCAAACTTGAATTGTTGCTGTGATTAGCACTGTGCTGGTGTGTCACTGTTTGAGAGCATGCAGTGTGGAGAGTTTGACCTAGTCAGAGAGGTCACCGGTCTTGATGAATGACAGATCAGCTGAGCTACCTGCAACATGAGAAGGAGTAAATAAAGAGCACATCAGTGACAATGGTCAGAGAGTGGTGGAGGTAGTAAAAAGCTGGCTTCAGTATCAGGAGACCTTGCCTTGCAGGTCCGTCCCCAGAACTGCATTCTCTCAGCCCTCAGATATGGCCCCACCACCACACCACTGCTGTCCTCTGTTTAAAAGGAAAACCTTTGGCTTTAGCAATCTTCCTGTCTTTAGAACAGGTAAGAGAAAGGGCCCAAGAGATAGTTTAATGGACTGAGCACATGTTTGCCTACAGGAAGCCCAGGTTTTATCCCTGACACCACATGCTCCTCTAAGTACCACCAGGAGTAAGCCTTGAGATTTGCTCCACATCCCGATCCTCTGTGCAACCCCATTTTCAAACTAGTGGGGGCTTTTTGATTTTGCTTTTGGGGTCACACCCAGCGATGCTCAGGCTTTCTCCTGGGTCTGCACTCAGGAATTACTCCTGGTAATGCTTGGGGACCGTACCATGGGATTCTGGGGATCAAACCCGCTTAGCTGTGTGCAAGGCAAACGCCCTACTTACTGTACTATCACTCTGGCCCTCAAAATAGCGTTTTTATATTTTGTTTTTGCAGCACCAGGAATCAAACCCAGGGCCTCGTGTATGCAAGGCAAGTGTTCTAACTATAAACTGCATCCCTGGCCCAAAAAATTCCCCAGTATCTTCAGTCTTTTGACTAGAATTCCTGATACTGCTTGTTAGCAAGATTTCACCCTTTTTACTCAGCCCTGCGTGATTTCAGCTTGACCCCAAATTTTCTATTTCTTTGCATTCCTTTAGAAAACCCCCAGAACTATGAGGTACTCAGAGGCCAAGATTTTTGTTTTCACATAGAGACTGAAGTAAAAGTTTTGTTTGTCCACATTAAAAATGAGTTCATTCTTAAATTCATATCTCTTCCTTTGGAAAGTTCTAGAGCTCCAGTAAGGAAGTTTCTAAGGTCATTCTTAAATTTCTGTATTTTATTAAGATTACTGGGGCAGTATCACTGAGATAGATTGCTTTGTTGCTTGAAGTAGTATGATGACCTCTGAATACCTGTGACGTTGTAAATGTAGTGCTTTGGAGGAGACTTTTCCTGGGCGTGCAGTGGGGGGCGGGTGCTGCCTCTTTAGCTTTTGTAATTCCTATCGTCTTTAGACTCTCTTCCAGCCATAGCAGCTCCATCCATGTGGACACGACCCCCAGATCAAAGACTTTAAAGAGAAGATTCGGCAGGATGCAGATTCCGTGATCACAGTGGGCCGAGGAGAAGTGGTCACTGTCCGAGTCCCCACCCATGAGGAAGGATCATACCTCTTTTGGGAATTTGCGACAGACCATTATGACATTGGGTTTGGGGTGTATTTTGAATGGACAGACTCTCCTAACACTGCTGTCAGCGTGCACGCCAGTGAGTCCAGCGATGACGAGGAGGAGGAAGAAGGTAGAGCTGTTGATCCAGATTCAGTAGCTGCTGGGTTTTGTGTTGGCAGTGATGACGGGTTTGACTGTCAGCCAGTCATTCTTCACCGACAGGACTCAGTCTCGGCTGGCAAGATCCAGGCTGCAAGTTGTGAGAGGGGCCAGCATCTTACCAGGCAATGTTCCCTATAGGCTCTCAGGATAGTCCCTGGACACTACAAGTAACAGTCATGTAAATGGGGCCACAGCATGAGACATAGCGGCTAGTTCATAGACCAGGGGACAAGGTTGCAAGGGAAGGAAGCAAAGTTGGGAGGGGAGTCACAGGAGTAAGGTTGGGAACCACTACTCCAGGACTGGGGGACCAAGTCTCAATTTTCCTGATCGCTGGGAATAGCTGTTTTGACAGTTTATTTCACTGCTCCCTAAATGCTGTTTTATAACTTCCAACTTTGGGTAACGAAAATCTTAATAAGCAAAAGAGGTCATTTTGAAGAATTATAAGGGGCCAGCCAGAAATTCTGCCAGAAATTCTTTGGAATTTGTATAAATTTTCATATACATATTATGTATATATATATATATATATTTTTTTTTTAATTTCTTGAATCACCCCTGGCAATGCTCAGGGGTTACTCCTGGCTCTGCACTCAGGAATTAGTCCTGGCCGTGCTTGGGGAGTGATACGGGGTGCTGGAGATTGAACACAGGTCAGCTGCATGCTAGGCAAATGCCCTACCCTCTGTGCTATCGCTCCAACCCCAAAACTTATGTTTCTGATCCTAGGTTTTTTTTTTTTTTTTTTTTTTTTTTTTTTGTTTTTTTTTCTTTTTGGGTCACACCCTGCAATGCTCAGGGGTTACTCCTGGCTCTGCACTCAGGAATTACTCCTGGCGGTGCTCGGGGACCATATGGGATGCCGGGGATCGAACCTGGCCGGCATGGGCCGGCCGCATGTAAGGCAAACGCCATACCCGCTGGCTATCGCCCGGCCCTCCGATCCTAGTTTTTTATGTTGTTTAGGCTAAGATTTTGTTTGGTTTTGGACCATAATCTGCTATGCTAAGGGGTTACTCCTAGCTCTATACAGGAGGAATTACTCCTGATGGTGCTCAGGGATCATATGGGATGCTGGGGATCGAACTTGAGTCAGCTGCATGCAAGGTAAACACCCTATCTGCTATACTGTTGCTCCTTAGCTCCTGGCTAAAATTTTTTTTAATGTAGAAACAAAAAATTACCAGAATGTCTGACTTTAAATTTTCTGATTGTTCTTCCCTCTGAAAATACCTGTTTAGGGGCCAGAGTGATCGTATAGTGGGTAAGGCGTTTGCCTTCACACGGCCAACCTGGGTTTGATCCCTGGCATCCCATATGGTCCCCCAAGCATCTCCAGGAATAATTCCTGGGTGCAGAGCCAAGAGTAACCCCTGAGCATCATCGCCGTATATGACCCAAAAAAAAAATTAAAAAATCCCTGTTTAGTTTGAGTTTCTTTTTCTTCACTAAGTAGACAAAATTGGATGTTTCCAGTGATGGTCTAGCCTGTATTTGTCTAGAAAGTAGGTTATAAAATATACTGTTTATTTGAGAAGACCCCCCCTCCCCTCAGTTCTCTTATGCAGAGTATTTTTTTAAGCACTCTCTTTTTTTTTTCTTTTTTTTGTCACACCTGGCAGTGCTCAGGGTTTACTCCTGGCTCTGCACTCAGGAATTACTCCTGGCGGTGCTCGGGGACCATATGGGATGCCGGGATCAAACCCCGGTCGGCCGCATGCAAAGCAAATGCCCTTCCCGCTGTGCTATTGCTCTGGCCCCAATGCAAAGAATTTTGAACTTGATCAGAACACACCAGGAGCCATTGCCAAGTAGTGACAGAGGAGAAGGGCCTTCTCAGTAGTGACAGATGACAAGGGCCTTCTCAGCCCTTAAATTGAGCTGACTTTCAGGTGTCTTGTGGTCAGTCATGTTTTACACAGATTGTGTTAGGCTTACTCTCATGAGGAACAGGTTCTCAGAGGGAGATTAAAAGTTCTGTCAGTTTTTGAGTTATACGCAGTTCAGTCATTCCCGCCATCATGCTCTGGGCCTCTGGTGTCTGCAAACACGCATGTAAAGTCCAGCACTAATCAGGAATTTGTATAGCATTTTATTTTTATTGATCTGTATTCCTCAGCACCACCACAAGCCAGGGAAACACATTGCCCACAGTACTACTGACTTAACTAGAGAACTGCAGGAATGTAAACTCCAAGGAAGAGGTAAGAGTGCTGTGAGGCAGATTCTAGATCAGGCCCGTGTCCCAGTCTCTGAGCAACACCAGAACCAGGGCCTGCCCCTTACTGGCCTTCCTTTTTTGTTCTTTGTTTGGGGGCCACACCGGGCAGTGCTCTGGCTACAAGGTAAGCATCCTACTATCGCTCCAGCTCTGGTATTGGCCTTTCTGATGCGGCATCGGGGACAGTTCCAGGACTGGAGAGATAGTACAGTGGATAAGACACTTACCTTGTATGTGTCTGGACCCAGGTTCAATCCCTGGCACCTCATATGATCCTCTCAGCACAACTGAGTGTGGTCCAAAAACTAGGGGCAAAAATTGTACTTTCTGCAAATGAATAGAGAGGTGGTCTGTATATATGGGCATCGTTGTATAAGAGCTTCGTGAGTAATGATGGCAGTGTATGTTCAGAAGTAGGTTGGGATTGCCTCTCCTTATCCCTGTTAAGTGATTTAGCTCACAAGCTACCTTTGTCCATGTGCCATGTGCCCTCCTAACAGAGGCAGCTATGACATGTTTTATCCATGTTGTGCATTTTCTGGGAGCTCTGTTAGCTCCACTTAAGATGGTAGAGGCATCCAGGCTCAGTGTAGAGCACTTACTTTATTCCTTTCTTCTGCCCTGAAGGGCGGAAGAAAAGGAGAATATTGTCACTTTCCAAAAATAAATTTTGTAGGAGCTGGAGAGATAATACATGGATAGAGCACTCACCTTTGGCCGACCCATATTTTGCTCCTGGCACCTGATATGGTCCCCTGGGCACTGCCAGGAGTGATCCCTGAGCACTGCCGGGTGTGACCCCAGCACCAAAATAAATAATTAACTTTGTAGTTAGACTAGTTTTAAATTTAGAAAAGTTTTTTCAAGAGTTTCTAGTAAATAGAATTTACTCTTTCACATTCAGTTTCTTTGTCCGTTGTTAATATGGTACTATACTACGTGCTGGTATTGATGGTGTTTATAAGAGTCCATGCCTCCGCACGGCAAGCCTAATTTGCCAAGCTGCTCCAGGGTTGTATTTGATATGCCAACTGCCAGTAACAATTATTTTAGATCATTCTCATGACCTAATATTATGGTTTTTCTTTTTTGCTTTCTTGTACCAAGCCGAATGCCCCTTGGCTCTACAGCATGTGACAGGACATATTGAGATATTACTGCTGCCGGCGCTCGGCGACTAGATGGGATTGACGGGAATGAACCCAGGCCGTGATTAACCAGTCCATGTTTGCTCAGATTTCCTAAATTTTTTGCCCCACCCAGGGTCCTATCCTGCCGCCTTACAGTCTTGATGTCTTACTACTCTTCAAGACACTCAGACTTGGAAAATCTGTTGCTTTCATAGTCCACAGTGGGCATTAACCAGCAGTTAACTCCTGTTCCCCAGTTCACTCTGCCAGATTATAAAGCTGGTCTTTTTTCTTTTCTATACCAAGTAGTCCTTTGATCTGTTTCCTTGAGGTTGTTGACTTTAGAACTGAAACTTAAATACATCCTTTCTTTTGTTTGTTTCTTTTTTCCTTCCTTTTTGGATCATACCCAGTGATGCTTCAGGTGTTACTCCTGACTCTGCACTCCAGAATTCCTCCTGACAGTGCTCAAGGGACCATTTGGGATGCCAGGGATCAACCCAGGTCGACTGCATGCAAGGCAAATGCCCTACCCTCTGTCCTATTGCTCTGGGCCCTTCAATATATTCTTATTCTTCATAGTTTTCTTGGGAACTCTAAGTACTGTGCATTGAACCCAGGGTTTCCACGCATGCAAAGCATGCACTCTGGGGCCGGAGCAATAGCCCAGCGGGTAGGGTGTTTCCTTTCATGCGGCAGGCCTATGCCGGCCTGGGTTCGATCCTCCGGACATCCCATATGGTCCCCCGAGCACCGCCAGGAGTAATTCCTGAGTGCAGAGCCAGGAGAAACCCCTGAGCATTGCCGGTTGTGACTCCAAAAAAAAAAAAAAAAAAAAAAGCATGCACTCTGCCTCTGAGCTCCTTTCCTGGTGCCCTTTCTATAGATAGAGAAGTTTTTTTTTTCTCTAACATTCTATCATTGTAATTCAGACTTCCAGTGGTGGTACACAGCAGTTTCTCAGATGTATGAGCAAATGAGGAATGAACAGATACATTTTCCATGCACATAAATTGTAGAGTAGATTGAGAAAATTCTCTGAATAAATTTTCAAAGAATCAAGTTTGATTGCTTAGGATTTTAACCTGGGTTTTTAAACCATGATTTTCCTGGATCTGCTCACTGTCTGCTCCCTGTTTTCTCACAGAAAACATCACTTGTGACGATAAAGCCAAAAAGAATGCCAACAAGCCTCTGCTGGATGAGATCGTGCCTGTGTACCGACGGGACTGCCACGAGGAAGTGTATGCTGGCAGCCACCAGTATCCAGGGAGAGGAGTCTATCTCCTCAAATTTGACAACTCTTATTCTTTGTGGAGGTCAAAATCTGTCTACTACAGAGTATATTATACTAGATAAAATGTTGTTCCAGAGTTCAAAGTCTAGGGTTGGGCAGAGGAAAGTGTTTAATTTGGAAATTTCTTTGACTTTCGTGGAGCATTGCAGTCTGTGTTTACCCTGTTGATTTTGGTCTGATGGTCTGCGAACTCACTGGGAATCAGGATTTCCTTGAGACTTTTGAGCATTCGTGCGTCAGGGTGAGAGTCCTCAGACTCATCCAGCCTGTGGGTGCTGACCAGCAGAGTCATTAGTGAATTCTGAAGTTATACAAGCTGTGTTAAATCTTGAAAGTCTCCCAAATAAAATATCCCAACATTGACCCCACCTGGCTGCTGGTTAGTCCATTGCTGCCTGTATGTTCTCTGCAAACCCGTAGTTGAGTGCTCTCTCATTTGAAAGCCTGTGTTCATAGGCTGCTTGAGACGAAGATGATTTTGATAAAAGGTCACCACTTTTTTAAACTTAAAATCTAAGATCTCATGATGGGAAGAGAGGTGAGCGTCTCAACTTGTTCTTTTTCTGAGTGGCAGATGGTTTTTTTACTGTGGGTGCAGATGTTTAGCTGAGAGATACTTTATGGGGAGCTCTTTTTTTGGAGGTCATCTTAAAATGGACTGTTCAAACCTAATTTATAATTGAAGTCCCAATATAAGAATTTCTCAGATTCCTTAGTAAGCCTCCACACACTTGGATTCTTTTCATGTGTTCGTAGTGCTGGTAGTAAAGCAGAAGTGGGTTTTTTTTTTCTTGATTTGGCTTTATAAAGAGCATATCAAGTTGGACCTTTTGACACAAGCATGTAGTTAGGGATGTTCTTAACTCGGATTGGCACCGATTATATAAAAACATAAATTGATTGAAGTATAGTGCAGTGTATGGGAATAACGTTGCACTAATAGGAAAATCACTGCCAGAGATATAGTTCATTTTCCTTCATTTTGTTATCAAGATACAAACCCTACATGATGCATCTACCCAGGCTTAAATTTGTATAGCTTTAAGCTGTATTATGTCTTTATTGATGGGACGAGGTACCTCTTTGTTTTCCTTACTTGAAAACAAATATGGATTAATTGCCTCAATTTTATGTAATTGACTAGTTTAGAGATGGTTCTGAGGAGGGAGGGTGATGTAGGTAGAAAATGATAAAAATGGCAATATGCACATAACCTCTCATTCTCTGTTACTGAAACACATAGACTTTTACATTTCCAAATCATAAGGTACTTCTAGTCGGATTTCCATCAATTAACTGCAGTATACAGGTCACTACATAAGGGATTATTTTTGTGTGTGTGTGCGCACTGCATTTCTGTTGTTTTGTACTTGTCTGATTCTCTTTAGGTTACTCAGAAACTGGATTTTCTCTTAAGCAGTGCTTAATTTATGTTTTTAGATTTGGTTTTAGTATTCCCAGCTCACAAGTGTCCACACTGTTACATCCGGCGTTGTCATCAGGTCATCCATCGAGTCTGTGTGGGATAGGAACCACGGGCTTAGGCACTTACTGGCTTTTTTTTTAATGAGAAAATACTGTATTTAAGATGTAAAATAAACTTTTAAAAGCAGGCACTAATATATATTTCTTCTAGCATTTGATTACAGATTTGTCCTTGCATATATTAAGATGAATTCTCTTCTGAATATATCATTGTTCTTGGGAGCGGTGTATGTTACTTTACACAGCAGCAGTTCCTGTCATGTGTTCATATCAGAACATTTTTTGGTTTTAAACTTTTTTATTGCCTTTGGCTGTTTGATTAGTACAGTACAAGTACAATTTCAAAAGGATCTTGAAAATAATATATTTAATCAATTAAAATGTTTATCTGTAACTTGTTGATGTTTTATTAATGTAATTATACTCTAAAGTAGTCTGCATTTCTTCAGTTGGGTAGTAGGGCAGAAAGGTTTTTAAATCATTTTCTGGGGTACCGCCAGGAATAATTCCTGAGTGCAGAGCCAGGAGTAACCTCTGAGCATCACCAGGTGTGACCCAAAAAGCAAAAAAAAAAATCATTTTCTGGGGGCTGGAGCTATCGTTACAAGTAAGGCACCTGCTCCCTTTCCTTGTGGCCAACCCATGTACTGTCCCTTGCACACCATACGGCCCCCAGACCACCAGGAGTGATCCCTGAGCATAGAGCCAGGAGTAAGCTCTGAGTACCTCTGAATGTGTGCACCTCCCAGCCCCCCAAAAAGTTTTGACTTCTTGATGAGTAGCACTCACTATTTGGAACCACCCCCATCGGTGCTAGGGGAGGCCTTTCAAGCCTCAATCCGTTGGTGCTCGGGGGACTGTGCATCATCAGGAATTGAACCTTGTCTTTTGCATGCTAAGCATGCACTCCAGCCTTTCAACCGTCATGCAGGCCCAGTATGACTTTGCTTACTAGAAACTGACTTTACAAAATATTTTGACACAACCATGTAAGTAACATGTCCTCTGAAGTACAACGGGGCAGTACTGTAAAGTAGTTTCAAGAATGTCACACCGATAAAGCTGCAATGAAAATATGCCCCCCCATTATTACAGAGTTTTGGAAACTTATAAAAATGGCTGCGACATTATTTGGATTATTATTATTATTATTTTTTTTTTTGCTTGTTTAAATTTGTTTTGGGCCACATCCAGCTATATTTAGGGCTTACTCCTACAGTGCCCTGGAAACCATATACAGTGCTGGGATTTGAACAAGGGTCTGCCAGGTGCAAGGCAAGTCCCTTACCCCATGTACTATCCCTCTGGCTCTTTGTTTAAATTTGGAGAGCTGGAACTAGGTGATTTTGGGTGTATTTTTGTTTTCCCATTGCATCGGAGTACCATGAAGAATACCAGAGAACAAGGATTGAGGTGTTGTGTGAGCACATCTCAGAAATGGGCCAAACTAATAGTTCAGAATAAGTGATGACTCCGAGGAACATAGAGTGCAAGTCTCTGTATCCTAAGACCTTGTGACTGCCCTAGCGTAGGATCAACACTTCTGTCTGTATCCTGGGAATGTGCTAAGCTGCTCTTCGTGGACAGAGTAATCTCCACTCGCTCACTCTTCAGAATGTTAGATTTCTTTCCCCTTTTGTGTATTTCCTTAGGTTTCTTCAACTTTCTGAACTGAAGGTTTGTTTGGTTTGTTGATTTTTGTTTTGTTTTTTGTTTTGGGCTCACATCCACAATGCTCAGATGGCACTGTACTCAGGAATTACTCCTGCCGTCCTCTGGGGACCATATGGGAAGCCAAAGATCAAACCCAGGTCTGTTGCGTGCAAACAAATGCCATACCCACTGTACTATCACTCCAGTCCCTGAACTGAAGGATATTTTTTATTGTCCTTTCCAGAACCCATATATTTTAATTTATGATTTTGTCATTATTTCAAGTGCTTTTTATTTGGCTAGATTTGAAGGGTGGTTGGGGAGTCAGGAGTCTCTACCAGCAATGTTTGGGACCAGGGATCAGACTCAGGCCTCCCACATGTGCAACTTCGTACTCAGCCTATTAACTATGTCTCCAACCCCTTGGAATTGTTTTATGATAAAAGAAGTTGTAGGGGCACTAGATATCGTACAGTAGGGCACTTGCCTTTCACACAGCTGGTTTGAGTTCAATCACCACTGTCCCATATGGTCCCCCAAGCACCACCAGGAATAATTCTCTAGTGCAGAGCCAGGAGTAACCCCTGAGCATTGCTGAGGTGTGACCCAAAATCAAATACTCCCCCAAAAAATAAAAAAACTTAAAGAAAAATGCTGCAATTTTTTAAATTCTGTTTTTGAGACCCAGCAATGCTCCAGGGGTATTCCAGTATTATTTTGTAGACTATCCTGTGCATTTAAAAAAAAAACTTACTGGGGCCGGAGCCATAGTCCAGCAGGTAGGGTGTTTGCCTTGCATGCAACCGACCCATGCTCGCCCGAGTTCAATCCCCAGCATCCCATATGGTCCCCAAGCACCACCAGGAGTGATTCCTGAGTGCAGAGCCAGGAAAAACCCTGAGTATTGCCGCCGTGTGACCCCCCCCCAAAAAAGCTTATTATATCGCCATGAGATAGACCATTACAAAGCCTTTCATTATTGGGTGTCAGTCATACAGCATCTGTTCCCTCCAGCAGTGCACATTTTCCACCACAAGTGTCCCCAGTTTCTCTCACGCCCCCACCTGCCTTTATGCTCTATAGCAGGTACTTCTCTCTGTCTTTCTGTCTGTCTGTCTCTCTCTCTCTCTCTTTCCCTTCCCCTTCCTCCCTCCCTCTCTCCTTCTCTCCTCCCTTTGCATTTTTTTTTTTTTTTTTTGCTTTTTTGGGTCACACCCGGCAATGCTCAGGGGTTTCTCTCCTGGCTCTGCACTCAGGAATTACTCCTGGCGGTGCTCGGGGACCATATGGGATGCCAGGGAGCGAACCGGGCCTGCATGGGCTGGCCGCGTGCAAGGCAAACGCCCTACCCGCTGGGCTATCGCTCCGGCCCCTCCCTTTGCATTTTTTTATTTATTTATTTATTTATTTATTTATTTATTTTGCTTTTTGGGTCACACCCAGCAATGCTCAGGGGTTTCTCCTGGCTCTACACTCAGGAATTACTCCTGGTGGTGCTCGGGGGACCACATGGGATGCGCGGGATCGAACCCGGACAGCAGGGGCCAGCCGCGTGCAAAGCAAACGCCCTACCGGCTGGGCCATCGCCCGGCCCCTCCCTTTGCATTTTAAAAAAGGTATTATGTGTGTGTATTTCTGGACTCTCAACTTTGATCAGTTCATTTTTGTCCTTGTACCATTTATCACGGGAGAGCCTGACAAGCTACCTGTGGTGTATTCAATATGTCAAAAGCTGTAACAATAATGAACCTCATTCCAGTGAATGGAGATGTTACTGGCACCAGCGCCAGCAAATCGATGATCAACAGGAAGACAAGTGACAAGTGAACATCTTTAACCAATTTACCAGTATCTTCAAATCTTCAAGTCAGGGCCGGAGCCGATAGCACAGTGGATAGAGCATTTGCCTTGCACACGACTGACCCGAGTTCGATCCCCGGCATCCATATGGTCCCCCCAAGCACCACCAGGAGTAATTTCTGAGTACAGAGCCAGGAGTAACCCCTGAGCATCACCAGGTGTGACCCAAAAAGAAAAGCAAAAAAACAAAACAAAGTAAAACAAATCTTCAAGTCATATCTTGGAGCGTAAAGTTTTCTTAACCCTTTTAAAATTTTGAGTAGCTGGAGCAATAGTACAGCAGGTAGGGTGCTTGCCTTGCACCTGACCAACCTGAGTTTAATCCCCCAAACACCATATAACCCCACCAGGAGTGAGTACTGAGCACTTTCGGGTGTTGCCTCCAAACCAGCAGAGCTAGTACAGTGGGTAGGGCACTTGCCTTGCACAGAGGTTTAATCCCCAGCACCTCATGTAGAACCCTGATCACAGTTAGGTGTGTCCCTACACTCTGCTTACAAAAAAAATTCAACGCCATAGAAATGTTACTCTGTTCAATTTCAGTTTTAGATTTTATAAATAGCCAATCAATTGAATTAATTTTTTGCATATAGGTAATATTAGGCTGAATCGAAACACTGGACATGGGAATCTCCTAGTGGACAGTTCCAAAATGAAATTGACCACATAATCTTCAATAGAAGATTTTGCCTGACCAATGTCACTGTTGTCGCAAAATTCTACTTCACGCAACGGGGAGAAAAGGCTGCAAAGTTTAAGAAGAGAACTCCCAGAGCGACCACCAACTGGGAACTCTTAAGATGCAATCATTGACAACATCGATGAAGAATACGACCAACTGGTTCAGCACCTCTGTGATTGCACAAAGAATGCCGAGAGAGGACACAAAAGGATGCCTGTCTTTAAAAAACCCTCGAGCTCATCCACTAACGTGGTAAGCTGAGGTGAGCCTCAGGTGACCAGATGCTAACGTCCAAGCTTGCAAAGCAGTGCAGAGAAGCGATAAAGGAAGACCTCAGGGAGAGAAGAGCAGAAGTGCAGTGGAAGCCGGGGAAAGCATTCACAATGCCTGCCTGTCCTTTGCCAACTATAAGACAAAAATAACGGGGCGGAGCAATAGCCCAACGGGTAGGGCGTTTGCCTTGCATGCGGCCGGCCCATGCCGGCCAGGGTTTGATCCCTGACATCCCATATCGTCTCCTGAGCACCGCCAGGAGTAATTCCTGAGTGCAGAGCCAGGAGAAATCCCTGAGCATTGCCGGGTGTGACCCAAAAGCAAAAAAAGAAAAAAAGTGACTGCCCTCCGACGTCCTGATGAATCTATCCCATCTTCCAGAAAGGCAATGGAGAAGATTATCCATGACTTCTACTCAGATCTCTCTGATAGCCATATCCACCTACCCACATACCAAATTCCACAGGATGGATATGTCATTCCCAACGTTCTCCCTTCTGATTCATCGGCAAAGAAAGGAACAGCACCAGGCCCAGACAAGATCAGACCCGAACACCTGAAGAATCTGCCGTCAGTATTCATTAATACACTAGCTCGACTCTTCACACGCTACCTGTCTGAATGTAAGATGCCCTCCCAATGGAAAACCAACAGGACAGTTCTACTGTTCAAGAAGGGAGACATTCATGACATTGGCAACTATCGCCCCATCTGCCTGTTGTCCATCATCTACAAACTATTCACTCGAGTCATCCTGAACAGGATTGGCAGAACATTAGATGAAGCACAACCATGTGAGCAAGCTGGCTTCCGAAAAGGATTCAGCATAATCTACCATATCCACACGGTAACCAAGCTCATTGAGGTTTGTAGGGAGTACAAGATGCCGCTCTGTCTCACGTTCATTGATTTACAGAAAGCCTTTGATTCTGTGGAGACTGAAGCAGTCATCGAAGCCCTAGCCAAACAGGGTGTTCAAACCCAATACATAAAGATCCTTCCTGAGCTATATTACAGTTTCACCACCAGAATATCATCATTCTACAAGGAAGTGATCATCGATGTCAAAAGAGGGGTTCGACAGGGTGATACCATTTCACCAAAACTCTTCAGCACCACCCTCGAGAACATCATGCGACAATTAGAATGGGAAGGAATGGGAGTGAAGATAGAGGGCCGGCAACTACACCACGCACACTTTGCTGATGACATCGTTCTAATGACACCAAACATCAGCCAAGCAACACAAATGCTGGCTGACTTTGACCGAGAATGTGAAAAAATAGGTCTACAGCTGAATCTCAACAAAACAATGTTCATGAAAAATGAACTAGTTCCAGAGTCCGCATTCACTCTCAGTGGAACAAACATCTCTGGATGCAGCAGCTATTTCCTAGCTGATCACATGATGAACACCTAAACCTGCAGCTACAGGAGGAAGAGAACAGCATGGAATGCCTTCAAAAGCATCGAAGACATAGCTAAAAAGAGAGCCGGGCACATCTCTTGGACTCCACTGTTCTGCCTACATTAACATACGCCTCAGAGACCTGGGCCCTATGAAAGCAGGATGAGAATGCTATTCGGGTCTCCAAAAGAGGAATCGAAAGAGTCATGCTTGGAATATCACACCTCACTCAAGTGAGAGAAGGAATCTGGAGTTCCGACCTCCGTCGCTGTTTGAAAATCAGATGGGCTGGACATGTAATGCAATTTGGAGCCGACTGCTGGACTAGAGCCGTTACTGACTGGATCCCACGGGATGTCAAAAGATCACGTGGCGCCCACCTACAAGATGGTCAGACTTCCTTGTCAAGACCCTGAACAAATGGTTTGAGGCTCTTCGTATTCCTGAAACAACCAGATGTCATTGGGCTACACTGGCACATGATAGGGTAAAATGGAAATATTATGGTGCCCGCTCGAGCAAATCGATGAATAACGGAATGTCAAGTGATCAAGGTAGTATAGAGATCCGTTTCATTTTAGTTTTTTGTTTTTGGGCCACACCCAGCCATGTTCGGGTTACTCCTGGCTCTATACTTAGGAATTAGTCCTGGTGTTGCTCGGGATGATATGGGATACTGGAAATCGAACCTGGGTCAGCCATGGGGGAAGGCAAACACCCTCCCGCTGTAACTATCCCTGAGCCCCCAAGTTCTAAATTTGAGCAGGTCCCGTTCTACTATCTGGCATATTCATTCCTGGAGGTTTGGGGGAGGAAGGGAAGCTCTCCCAAGCAGTGCTTTGGGAGCCAAGGACCACTCCCAGTGATTCTTGGCCACCTGGGCTGGACAGCTCAGTGCTGGACCTGGAGGACTCAGGCTTAGTGGTGCCAGGGACCATGCTGGATGTGCTGGGGGGTGGGGGGGGGAGTGTTCCAGGGCTATTGCAGGCAGTGCTGAGGCCACGTGGTGCTTTGAACTTAGCTCTTTGCATGTTCCATTGAGCGCTGAGCTGCCTTCCCAGCTCCTGCGTTCATTTGTCCTATTGGCCCGGCTCCTCTGTTGAAGAGACCGTTTGTCCATTGAGTGGCCTCCAAACCTCGTAGAAAAACTATTAGCCATTAATATCTAGCCTCTCAGTGGCAGTTCCAACTTCATCAGTAAAAGATACTGACTTTGTTTCAGTCTTGCCATTAGGGAGCCTGGATCTTGGGCGTTCTGTGTACAGAGCTCAGTGGTGTTTTACTTTGGTGTTTGGTTTGGAGACTACGCCTGGCAATGCTCAGAGGCACTTGGTTTTCAGTCTTGAAACAAAACTTTTGATCCATTGAGATGTAGCTATTATGCCAATGTGATGACATTCATAATTTTTAATTTTTAAAAATTGTGGTAAAATATATACATCACAGGGCCAGAGAGAGGCACAGGGGGCTGGGGGAGTGGTTGACTTGCATGCAGCCAGGGCCCTGGTGGGTTCCTGGCATTGCATGTGATTCCCGACTACAGCCACAAGTGATCCCTGACCACTATCAGGTGTGGTCTACACCCAAAAAGTGGGGAGGAGGTGGTAAATTATACCTTACAAAAAATTTTGCACATTAACCATTTTTCTCCTGATTTTTTTGGGGTGAGGAGGTGTTGGAATTTTGGTTTCATTTGGAAGGGAGCCCATACCTTGCCATGTTCAAGGCAGCACCTCACCACTGTACTCTGTCTGGACAGCCATTTGGTTCTGTCTGTCGCTGTTTCCCTGGAAACGGGGGCTCCACTTCCAGGCTCTAGCGGGGGAACAACCACCCTGCAGTCAGGACAGAGGCCCTGAGCTCCAGCAGTTGTGCCAGCCTTCAGGCTGTTCCTAGGGCTGGACTTGCTGAAACTTCCCAGCCTCTGCTGGTCACTGTTGCACCATCTGACTCCACCCCAGGCCAGCACCAAGTTGTAAACACACACACACAACGCACACACAAGGAAATGGCACACTAAAACCATGGAGTTGTTACCAGCAGAACCAAAACCAAGCTAATCATTCCAGTTAATCATTCCTGAAAGCCTTCGTTCATTTCCTGCTTTCCACCAGTCACTGTGGGGGTGTTCATAGCATGCTTTCATGCAGTGGCACAACTTTATCTGCAATTTGGGTAGCACACTGGCTGGGTACTTTGGTGTGAGGGAATGCTTTTCTCCCATGAGCTGAGTTTTTGTTTGAGCTGGCCCTGAAAGGACAAATTGCCCTCCAGTCACAGGCTTGGCAGGAGGAAGCAAAACCTTGGGCCACTGTGACCCCAGGCTGGCTCAAGATGCTGGCAAGTGAGTCTCCATTTTGTCACCAGGGTGATGGCCTGGTCATGTGACCGCCAGGCCACTCGACTTCCTTCTGCCTGGCATAGAGGACTGTCCTCTTCCAGCAGCCGGCACAGGCCCACTGCCCCTCGGCCTCATCCCAGGGAATGGCCCCTGACCAGTGCTGGAGAAGCCTCTGTGTCTGCCTGTGCCCCCTTACCTTGGCTGACCTGACTGCCCGAGCATTGCACCCCCACCCCATGTCCCCGAGTCCGACGGGGATGAAAGTCTGTGCCTTGCCTGACTGCTGCTTCCCGCTGACATGAAAACATGCTCAGGTTTTAGCTTAAAAGGAGAAAAGCTTGCCTGGGCTCCGGAGCCCCACGTTAGCTTGGCTGATCTCCTGACCTCACACAGGGGGCCACTGCCCGTCTCTGCTGCCCCACCAGAGAGCTCTGCTCTACGCCCTGCCCTGCTTTTGTAACACCTGACCCTATGGACTGTTTCCTTCCCTCTAGAAATCCTTCTGGGGGCCGGAGCGATAGCACAGAGAAGAGGGCATTTGCCTTGCATGCGGCTTCCCAGAACCCCCACACACTGCCAGGATTAATTCCTGAGTGCACAGCCAGGAGTAACCCCCAAGAATCCCTGGATGTGACCCAAAAAGGCAAAAAAAAAAAAAAAAAATCCTTCCTACTTTTCGGTTGCTCCCATTTCCTGCTGACCCCTGAGCGGGCCGAGGCCTCTGTTCAGCGCCTCCCTCTGCACCTTAGAGCTTCTCTCCCAGAGCTCGGGAACTGCGGCCCCAGGAATCTCAGAGCTTTGCTGTGCTTCTCCCCGCCCACCACGACTCCCTTTCGCTGTTGCAGCACTCAGGTTAGGGCTGGCGTTGCTCCCCAGGGCTCACGCTTTGTCCTGCTCACGAAACACTTCGTCATGGTGTGCCACAACTCACACTCATGGCACCACCAGAATCACACTCAGCCAGGGAACCAACTTGGGACCTCAAACCTGCAAGGCAAAAGTGTTCAGCCACTGAGTCGCCTTGGAACTGTCTAGGGCTTTTTCTTATCTTCATTCATTCATTCATTCATTCATTAATTTATTGGTGGAGCAAGATAATTTGTATCAAAACTTACTTGGGAAGTTTGAGGGGAGAGAAAAGGGAAGTGTGCTCAGGAGAGACCCAGCGTGGGAAGAGGCAAGGAAACAAATAAGCAAAACATATTCAAGGGAGAGCGTGGATTTGAAGAGCAAGCCTGGAGGTTTTCTTTTACTTTTTTTTGTTTGTAGGGCTTATTCCTACCTCTATAATCAGGGATCACTTCTGGCAGATGTTCATGTGACGATCTAGGGTTCTGGATTCAAACCTGGGTTGACCACCTGCAAGGCAAACACCAGCCCACTGTGGTATAACTGACCAGGATTTTGCTTGTTTTGGGGCAATACCAAACAGTACTCAGGTTATTTATGGCCCTGCACTGAGTAATTACTCTTGGTGGTGTTCGGGAGACCATATGAGATGCCAGGGATTGAACTGGCTGTGTACAAGCCAGATGCCCTACTTGCTGTACTTTTGTTCCAGCTCTGACCCAAATAAAACCTTTAGGAGCCAGAGCAATAGTACAATGTGTAAGGTGTTTGCCTTGCTTGGGGCCAACCGGGTTCGATTCCCAGCTTCCTATATAGTTATCTGAGCACCGCCAGGAGCAATTCCTGAGTGCAGAGCCAGGAGTAACCTCTGAGCATTACTGGTGTAATTAAAAAAAATCTTTGCCCAGGTTATTGAAACAGCCCAATGACCAACAACAGATGTGTAGAGACAAGTTGTGTGGATACACAGTGCGATATGTCTCAGCTGTAAGAAAAGAAATCTTGAAGTTTGCTGCAACTTGAGTGGAACTGGAAGGCTTAATTAGCAAAATATGTCAGGGAAAAAGAACAAATACAGGATGGGCTGACTCATACAACATAGAAACAAAGCGGGATAGTATGGAATGGTGCCAAACCCTTGGCTCGGGACTACAACCCAGATAACCAAGCCTTAGGCAAGAATATAGTGCTGGCTAGGATGCAGTAACTTTGTTCACCAAAACCATAAATGTCAACTCTTGGAGTGTCATCATCGTAACCAAACTACAGTAATGTTTAGAGGTTACCCCGTGTATCCCATGTTAGCCTCGTGTACAGCTCTGATTTGGCATCTGTACTCACCACATCAAATTCACCAAGTCTGCTGTCTGTCCACCACCATACCAGTGACCATCTTAACTGAGATCACATGTAGGTAGGAAACAGTGTTCTCAGTTTATAGAATCTGGGGAGGAACGGAGCGATAGCACAGCCGGGTAGGGCATTTGCCTTGCATGCAGCCAACCCAGGTTCAGTCCCTGACATCCTGTCTGGTCCCCCTGCCAGGAGTAATTCCTGAGCATTGCTGGGTGTGACTCAAAAAAGCCAAAACATAAATAAGAATCAGGAAGGTTGAAGTCCCTAATCTGGCCTTCGGGTGCCACAAAGGGGAGACTGTGACCCAGGGGTCCTCTGGAACCCTCAATGCAGGGTTGGGACTCAAGCCTCTGAGCTTTTACTGTGCAGAGGAGACACCACAGCACACTAGCTGCTCTTACCAGCACCCACGGCATTGGGTCAGGTTCCCTCAGAGCGGCCACTGTGCAGAGCAGTAAGAGTCTGATTTCTTTCTTTTTTTTTTTTTTTTTTTTTTTGCTTTTTTGGGTCACACCCGGCAATGCTCAGGGGTTACTCCTGGCTCTGCACTCCAGGAATTACTCCTGGCGTTGCTCGGGGGACCATATGGGATGCTGGGGATCGAACCGGGCTGGCACAAGCCGGCCGCATGCAAGGCAAACACCCTACCCACTGGGCTGTCGCTCCAGCCCCGAAGTCTGATTTCTTTTTTTTTTTTTTTTTTTTTTTTTCCTTTTTGGATCACACCTGGCAATGCTTAGGGCTTACTCCTGGCCTCTGTGTACTCAGGAATTACTCCTGGCGGTGCTCAGGGGACCATATGGGATGCGGGGATCAAACCGGGTCGGCCACGTGCAAGGCAAACGCCCTACTCACTGGACTATTGCTCCGGCCCCAAGAGTCTGATTTCTGCTCTGCCTGAGGAGCCGTCCTGGCCAAAAGCAGCTCTGACCCAGCCTGGCTGGAGCCCACAGGGCACAACTAACTGCTGGACAGAGACAGACCAAGCAAACCTGGAAACAGGATCTTGTCAAAGGAAAGAGCAGGGGCTGGAGC
>JAJIBD010015131.1:0-33930 GCA_021461705.1 Cryptotis parvus
AGGTAGGTAGGTAGGTTGTAGGTAGATAGGTAGGTAGGTAGGTAGGTAGGTAGGTAGGTAGGTTGGTTAGATAGATTCCATAGATTCGATAGATTAGATAAGATCTATGTTGTGTGTTGCAGCACCAGGACTCAAACCCTGTGTTTTCTCCTTGGCCCCCGATTTTGTTCTTTAGTAGACAGATATAAGAATAAATTTCTCTATGAATGTATATGCTTTCTGGATATAATATGGGAAATCCAGGAGCCAGAGAGATACACAAAGGGCTGAAATACCTGGTTGCTTGTAGGAGGTCAGGGGTCAGTCCTGGCACCTGATGGTCCCCAGAGCAGTGACCTAGGAGTGGTTCCTGAGCACAGCCAGGTGGGCTCCAAAATAAATCAAAATGAAATCTAGCCTTACCACCAAATATTGAATGTTTTATTTTAGTAAATTATTTTTCTATTTTTATTCTCACAAAAGTATTATTTCATAATTGCATTTTAATTATCAAACAGGTGAGTTAAAAAATGGACCATTTGGTTTTTTAAGACAGTAAATATCTGTAAGCAGTATAATGATAAATTTATCTAATTTAATAATTGAGTATGCCTTTCCATGAGCTCTAAAGTTTTCTTTTGGTTTTAGAGAATCTAATACATAATGTCATATTTAGAGTGTTTTAGTACAAAATGGATGGATCTTGAGGTGATTGTATTTAATGAAATAAGAAAGTAGAAAACAGTTACTGAATAACTTCAGTGAATGAATTGGCAAAACCCAACAAAGCTAGCTCCTACTCTGGAGCTACCAGAGGGGACGTGAGGACCTTGAGGGGTGAGGAAGATGTGATCTTTCTGAAGGAATATGACTAGAGCTCAGGCAGTGGGCGTGGAGGAGCCTGAACGTCTATGGGAATATAAAGCGAAGCCCCTGCAAGTCCATAGTTAATAAAAAGCCAGTGTAGTCAGTTAAATTTAGTTTTATATAAATTAGCAATATAATGGTTAAAGTATTTAATATCAAAACTATAGTGCTGTGCTATACATTTAATTTTAGTAAAGTAACAGATAGAGATACTGTTATTTCTAAAGGATATTAGTGCTCACTTCTCTTGACTTTTATAATGGATATATCAGAATCTATAACACTTTTCTTACATGTTGTCTAGTTCTTAATTTCATCTTTCTATGTTGCAGGCTCGTTACAGAAAAGAGCAAACATTGCTCAAACAGTTACCTTGCATTCCATTGGTAGAAAATTTGTTGAAAGATGGTACAGATGGCTGTGCTTTAGCTGCCCTTATTCATTTCTACTGTCCTGATGTTATCAGATTAGAAGGTAAGTGCTCCAATTAAATCTTTCTGAACTATGAATGATAGATCTTGAAGATTGCACCTCACATAACCCAGGCCTTTTTCCCAAAAGAATATTTATGCAAAATCACAGGAGAGTTGAGAATAATAGTGCTTGCTTTCTGAGTCCTTCTGTGTAAAGAGTACTCTGTGTGTGTGTGTGCGTGCGTGTGTGTGTGTGTGCGTGTGTGTGTGCGTGTGTGTAGCGCGTGCGTGCGTGCATGCCTGTGTTTTAAAGAGAGGCACATTAGGGGACTGGAGCAATAGCCCAGCGAGCGGGTAGGGCGTTTGCCTTGCACGGGCCAGCCCATGCCGGCCCGGGTTCAATCCCCCAGCATCCCATATGGTCCCCGAGCACTGCCAGGAGTAATTCCTGAGTGCAGAGCCAGGAGTAACCCCTGAGCATTGCCGGGTGTGGGGGTGGTGTGTGTGTGTGTGTGTGTGTGTGTGTGTGTGTGTGTGTGTGTGTGTGTGTGTGTGTGTGTGTGTGTGTGTGTGTGTGTGTGTGTGTGTGTGTGTGTGTGTGTGTGTGTGTGTGTGTGTGTGTGTGTGTGTGTGTGTGTGTGTGTGTGTGAGAGAGAACACATAATTATGTATTTTAGCAAGTTACTAATTTGAAATGGTTATGAGGGCTGGAGAACAGGATAGCAGGTAGTGCCCATCTTGTGCACAGCCCACCAGAGTTCTATCCCCAGCACTCCTTCTGGCCCCAGAGACCGCCAGGGTTAAACCCTGAGTACAGCAGATGTGGAGAGAGAAAAGAGGAAAAGGAGAAAAAAGAGGGAAATATGAAACATATTACCTATTTAACACAGATTCATCACCCTTCTCTTCATATTTAAAGATATTTGCTTGAAGGAAACTATGTCTCTGGCTGATAGCCTGTATAATCTGCAGCTGATCCAAGAATTTTGCCAAGAGTATTTGAACCAATGTTGCCATTTTACCCTGGAAGACATGCTATATGCTGCTTCATCTGTAAAGGTAAATTATTCTTTGTCCTTTGCATTAAGTTTGTTGAAAATAGATAATTAGATATGTAAGTAACCCATGCATTTCAAACTTACAAATTAACTATATACCTATCACTTCATTTGTTATTTTTCTTATTCAAAAAGTTTTAAAAGAAGGGTTTGTGGGGCTGGAGCGATAGTCCGTGCTGGCCAGGGTTTGAGCCCGGCATCCCATATGATCCCCGAGCACTGCCAGGGAGTAATTCATGAGTGCAGAGCCAGGAGAAACCCCTGAGCATTGCTGGGTGTGACCCCCACCCCAAAAACAAGAAGGGTTTGTTTTGTTTAAATTCAACATTCTGTGAATGTTCTTTTGGGAATGTATTGCTAGATTTGGGTTGAGGCATTGAGGACCCATCTGGCCGTGCTCTGGGCGTGCTATCTCTCTGACCCCAATACTATTAGATTATTTATACTGATGTCTTTGTACTGTTAGCAAAGTGGAGGATAATAAACATTAAGTGTTTATGGGTCATAGCTAAATGCTGACATCATATAGTATAGTACGAGCCTAAGGGGAAACTAGGCATTCCCACTTGCAGTGGGAAGATGGAATAAGCTGGGAGCATAAAATTGGTTAGGTCTCAGAACTGGGGACAGAAACAGAAGAGAAAAAGAAAAGTCTGAAATGATCTGGAAATGAAACTAAAAAGACCCCAATGTCCTTGCTTTAGAATCTTGCATACTGCCTTACTTTATTTAGGCCCTTGTTGCTATTGTTCTTTATTATTTTGTTGGGGGCACACATCAGTAATGCTCGGGGGACTGTTCCCGGCCTGGTGCCCCAGGGTCACTCCTCGTGGTCGCCTGGAGGAGACCTGTGTAGTGCAGGGGTTGGAACGTGGTTGGCTGCTCTCGGCTGCTGAGCTCTTGCTGTCTCTGCAGCAGCTGTTCTTCCAACAGTGTTGGTTCTGGAGCATAGGACGACAGGCAGGAGCTAGTCTTGCAAGCAGCCAACCTGGGCTCAATCCCTGGTGCTCTGTATGATCCATGATTCTTATTTGTTTGTTTGTTTCTGGGCCACATCCAGTGGTGCTCAGGGCTGTTTCCTGACAG
This sequence comes from Cryptotis parvus, assembly GCA_021461705.1. NCBI lineage: Eukaryota > Metazoa > Chordata > Mammalia > Eulipotyphla > Soricidae > Cryptotis > Cryptotis parvus. The sequence continues at coordinate 3,404 of JAJIBD010015131.1, forward strand.
CTCAGATATAACTCTGAAGCAACTCTTCTGTCAAATAGTAATCCGTTTGATTATAACAATTTTATTTATCTATTTATTTACTTTTTGCTTTTTGGGTCACACCCAGTGACTCTCAGGAGTCACTCCTGGCTCTTCACTGGCTGAGCTCGGGGGACCATATGGGATGCCGAGGATTGAACCCAGGTTGGCCACATGCAAGGCAAATGCCCTCCCCACTGTGCTATCACTTTGGCCCTGATTATAACAATTTTTTTTTGCTTTTTTTTTTTTTTTTTTGGGGGGTCACACCCAGCAATGATCAGGGGTTTCTCCTAGCTCTGCACTCAGGAATTACTCCTGGCAGCGTTCAGAGGACCATATGGGATGCGGGGATCGAACCCAGGCAGGCATGGACCGGCCGCGTGCAAGGCAAATGCCCTACCTGCTGGGCTATCGCTCCGGCCCAACTGATTATAACAATTTTATTACATGCTAGATACCCAAAATTTAAAAGGCATGATGTGCCTTCAAATTATTATGAGGATTTATTTGTTTTTAAGTTCACCAAATACCATAAATAAAATAATTTTTCATGTTTATAGCTTTTATGTAGACATTTAAAAATACAAGCTTGTAGTGGAAATGTGCTTCTGAGGAACCTGTTATTCAGCTCCTGTTTGTAAGACATTTAAGAAACTACTGCTTTATTTTTTTTTTGTTTAGTTTCACTGTAATTTCCCTTGCCATCATATTAAAATAACACAGTTACTGTGGATATACCACAGGGTTGACTAGCCCTGTTTTCACAGGGGTTGGCCAGCCCTGATCGCTCTCACTGCATGAAAATCCATCTCACCAAGCATCACTCGATATAGCTTCTGCTTTAAAAAAAAATTGGGGCGGAGCCATAGCACTGCGACTTGCGGTGCTTGCCTTGCACGTGGCCAACCTGGGTTTGATCCCCGGCATCCTATATGGTCTCCGAGTACTGCCAGGAGTAATTCCTGAGTGCAGAGCCAGGAGTAACCCCTGAGCGTTGCCGGGTGTGACCCCCAAACAAACAAACAAATATATATAAATGATAGATAAGTAAAGGACAGTGACTGTTGATTTATCTTTTGTTATTGACTTCAAATTGATTAATAGTGTAAATGTTTTATTTCTAAATTATTAAAACTAAGTAATCAACCTTGACTAGTTTCCTGGGTTACTGTTGAGTTCTGTGTTTTTAAGCATTTATATATAACACTTATATAATAGATTTAACTCTGCCCAATTGCTTTTGGGAGAAATATTTAAGGATCTGGAAAGAGGTGTTTTTAATTATAATTGCTGACATTCTTCAGGGTGTCAAAGTTGGAGTAACTGTTTGAGTTGTTTATATTAACTTTAAGAGTATTTATACATTATTTGAAAGTCCTGAAGAGTTGGAGCCTTCTAGTGTGTTGGAAACCATTCTGGACTGTAGAGCAGATCAGCAAAGAGGTTAGATATGTGACTTACGAATACCTGTAGAGACGTGACCTACAAATACCTGTAGAGACGTTTACCTGTGAATACCTGTAGAGACATGACCTACGAATACCTATAGAGACATTAACCTATGTATACCTGTAGAGACATGACCTACGGATACCTGTAGAGACGTGACCTACGGATACCTGTAGAGACATTAACCTATGTATACCTGTAGAGACATGACCTCACGGATACCTGTAGAGACGTGACCTACAAATACCTACAGAGACATTAACCTAACCTATGTATACCTGTAGAGACATGACCTACGGATACCTGTAGAGACATGACCTACGGATACCTGTAGAGACGTGACCTACAAATACCTACAGAGACATTAACCTATGTATACCTGTAGAGACGTGACCTACGGGTACCTATAGAGACATTAACCTATGTATACCTGTAGAGACATGACCTACGGATACCTGTAGGGACATGACCTATGGATACCTGTAGAGACATGACCTACAGATACCTGTAGAGACGTGACCTACAAATACCTACAGAGACATTAACCTATGTATACCTGTAGAGACGTGACCTATAAATACTTATAGAGACATTAACCTATGTATACCTGTAGAGACGTGACCTATGGGTACCTATAGAGACATTAACCTATGTATACCTGTAGAGACGTGACCTACGGGTACCTATAGAGACATTAACAACCAAACCTAACAGACCCAACACCTACAAATACTTAAGAGACATTAACCTATGTATACCTGTAGAGGCGTGACCCTACGGGTACCTATAGAGACATTAACCTATGTATACCTGTAGAGACATGACCTGCGGATACCTGTAGGGACATGACCTACGGATACCTGTAGAGGCGTGACCTACAAATACTTACAGAGACATTAACCTATGTATACCTGTAGAGACGTGACCCTACGGGTACCTATAGAGACATTAACCTATGTATACCTGTAGAGACGTGACCTACGGGTACCTATAGAGACATTAACCTATGTATACCTGTAGAGACATGACCTACAGATACCTGTAGAGACGTGACCTACGGGTACTTGTAGAGACATTAACCTATGTATACCTGTAGAGACATGACCTACGGATACCTGTAGGGACATGACCTACGGATACCTGTAGAGGCATGACCTACGGATACCTGTAGAGACATGACCTACGGATACCTGTAGAGGCATGACCTACGGATACCTGTAGAGACATGACCTACGGATACCTGTAGAGACATGACCCTACGGATACCTGTAGAGACATGACCTACGGGTACCTGTAGAGACGTGACCCACGGATACCTGTAGAGACATTAACCTATGTATACCTGTAGAGACATGACCTACGGATACCTGTAGGGACATGACCTATGGATACCTGTAGAGACATGACCTACGAATACCTGTAGAGACATTAACCTATGTATACCTGTAGAGGCATGACCTACGGATACCTGTAGAGACATGACCTACGGATACCTGTAGAGACATGACCTCACGGATACCTGTAGAGACATGACCTACGGATACCTGTAGAGACATGACCTACGGATACCTGTAGAGACATGACCTACGGATACCTGTAGAGACATGACCTACGGATACCTGTAGAGACATGACCTACGGATACCTGTAGAGACATGACCTACGGATACCTGTAGAGGCATGACCTACGGGTACCTGTAGAGGCATGACCTACGGATACCTGTAGAGACATGACCTACGGGTACCTGTAGAGACATTAACCTATGTATACCTGTAGAGACATGACCTACGGGTACCTGTAGAGGCATGACCTACGGATACCTGTAGAGGCATGACCTACAGGTACCTGTAGAGACATTAACCTATGTATACCTGTAGAGATGTGACCTACGGGTACCTGTAGAGACGTGACCTGCGAATACCTGTAGAGACATTTACCTACGGGTACCCGTAGAGACGTGACCTATGGATACCTGTAGAGATGTTACTACAAATACATGTATGCGTGGGTTGGGCTTAAACCTCTCCTTTGATGGGTAAAGCAGAATTAAATTTTCCTTATAATTAATTTTTGTTCAAATGTTGCCTAATTTTTTCCTTTAATTTCCTTAACTCTTGTCAGAGTAATTATCTGGTGTTCATGGCAGAACTCTTCTGGTGGTTCGAGGTGGTGAAGCCTTCATTTGTACAGCCTCGTGTTGTTCATCCACAGGGAGGTAATCACACAGTGAAAAACTTTTCTGTTCTCATATGGTTTTAGCAGTTAACTTTGATAAATTTTGGGTCACATCCGGTGATGTTCAGGGTTACTCCTGACTCTGCACTCAGGAATTGCTCCTGGCAGTGCTCGTGGGACCATATAGGATGCTGGGGATTAAACCCTGGTCAGTGGAAGCAAGGGAAGTGCCCTACCTACTTTCACTCTGGCCCCAAATTCTGAATATTTTAAGCCACTAAATTTGATACAGGAAAGAAAAGGTAAATGTAGAAAATGGTACTGAATTTCAGGCTTTCTATTGTGAAACTTATTTTTTATTTTGCTTTTTTTGGGTCATACTTGGCAATGCTCAGGGGTTACTCCTTGCTCTGCACTCGGGAATTACTCCTGGCAGTGCTCAGGGGACCATATGGGATGCCAGGATCGAACCCGGGTTGGCCACGTGCAAGGCAAATGCCCTATCCGCTGGACAATCTCTCCGGCCCCTATTGTAAAACTTTTAGCATTAATTTTTTGCCCACTTTATCATCTTGGCTTTTTTTTTTTTTAACCCTTGTCCTCAGCTTTTAATTCCCTGTTAGATTTTGAGTTTTTAATAGTTATCCAGGAAGCACTCACTATGTCTTGGCTTTAATCTATGATTTGTTTTTGCCACTAAACTATTAAAGGTGTGTCATGACAGAGAGATACAATGTTAAGGTATGTACTTGCCTTGCTTGTGACCGGCCCTGGTTTGCGCCCCTGGTACAACATGTTCCATAGAGCCCCACTAGAAGCAGTACTCCACAGAGCCGGGTAGGTCCTGGGCACACCAGGTGTAGCCCCCAGCCCACATTGCCTCCCAAAAATTTTAGGCTGCGTGTCTGTGTGAACTTCGTGAGGTTTTTTCAAATCATTATTGTGGCCAGAGCAATAGTCCAGCGGGTAGGACAATTGCCGTGCCCGCAACTGTATCACTGTCTTCCCATTCATCATCGATTTGCTCGAGCGGGCACCAGTAACATCTCCATATGACCTGTCTCATGCAAGTAAGCCCAAGGACATCTGCTAACTCCAGGAACATAGAGTCTCGAACCATTCCATCAGGTCATGGGAATGAGGTCTATAATTGTTACTGGTATCTGGCATATCAAATACGACACGGGTAGCTTGCCAGACTCTGCCGTGCGGGTAGCATACTCTTGTAGTCATAGAAAGTAAGGCAGGGGCCGGAGTAAGTCAGCCCGCAACTGACCCAGGTTCAATCCCTGGCATCCTATAGGGTCCCCCAAGTACTGCCAAGAGTAAGTCCTGAGTGCAGAGCCAGGGTTACCCATGAGTATCGACAGGTGTGACCCAAAAAGCAGGAAAAAAATGTTAAAGATGACTACCCTATTTTTACCCCCATTATTACCATTCTACTTCTCCAAAAAATGAAAGTACTGAAAAAACAGAAGGAAATAATATGTAACGCCTGGGGAGGATTAAAGTGAGTGAGTAGAGTGTAGCGCCTGCATCTCAGGCAGACTCTGCAGTCTATGCAAAATGAAGATAAGGGGCCAGAGCGATAGCCCAGCAGGTAGGGCGTTTGCCTTGCAGGCGGCTGGCCCATGCCAGCGATCCCGGCATCCCATATGGTCCCCGAATACCACCAGGAGTAATTCCTGAGTGCAGAGCCAGGAGAAACCCCTGAGCATCGCTGGGTGTGACCCAAAAAAAAAAAAGATAAACTGTTGACTGAATATGGAGCCAGTATGCAACAAGAATAGTTATAAAGAAAGTGAGGTCTTTCCCTAAGACCTTTTTTTCCTTAAGTTAATTGTATTTATTTGTTATTGAATCACTGTGCTATAGACCATTACAAAACTGTTCATGATTGGGTTTCAGTCATACAGTGTTCTGACAACCAATATTTATACAACTTTTTACAATGAACATAAAATGTTTGTATATGTAGCTTTCTGTAATTTTGTCTAAAATTTTTCAACAGCTGTCACATTAGAGTACATTAGATCAAAGTCTAAAATTACATTGAGGGCCGGAGTGATAGCACAGCGGGTAGGGCATTTGCCTTGCATGCGGCTGACCCGGGTCCGATCCCTGACATCCCATATGGTCCCCCAAGCACCACCAGGGAGTTATTCCTGAGTGCAGAGCCAGGAGTAACCCCTTGAGCATCGCTGGGTGTGACCCAAAAAGCAAATGAATGAATAAATGAATGAATGAATGAATGAAAGTACATTGAGTCTTCCTCTATAATTATTTACAAAAATGTAAACTAAACTCTGCCAGTTCTAATTATTAACCAATAAAGTCCGGTCTCTTTAGTTGATCAACTTTAATTATCAACTGTTTATAAGGAAGAAAAATGAATATATATTCATATATAATATAATGTGTTATATATAGTATGTATATTCATATATATTCATATATTTTATATATATATATAAAACGGAAGGGTTTTGGAGGTTTGTTTGTTATTTTTTCTCTTTGGGTCACACCTGACAACCCTCAGGGGTTGCTCCTGGCTCTTCATTCAGGAATTACTCCTGGCAGTGCTCAGGGGACCATGTGGGATGCCGGGGATCGAATCCAGGTCAACCACATATATGGTAAACGCCCTACCCGCTGTGCTGTCGCTCTGTCCCCATAACAGAAGTTTTATAAAACTTGATCAAAATTAGACACTTGGAATTACTTTTTTTTCTTTTTGGGTCACACCTGGCAATGCTCGTGTTACTCCTGGTTCTGTCAGGAACTACTCCTGACAGTGCTGTGGGACCTTAAGGGATGCTGGAGATCAAACCCAGGTAGGCTGCGTGCAAGGCAAACACCCTCCCTGCTGGATTATCACTCCGCCCCTTTGGAATTACTTTAAGTCTATTTTCTGTTTGGTGGCAGTACCTGGTGGTGCTCAGCACTTACCCCTGGTTCTCTACTCAGGGATCACTCCTGGAGAGGCTTGGGGTGGCGCCATGTGAGGTGTCGGGGATCAAACCAAATCCGCCATGTGCAAGGCAAATGCCCTGCTTACTGTATTATCAATCCAGTCCCAGCCTTAAGTAGTTCTTTAGTCAAAACACTTAGAATTTCTTTAAAAAATCAAGAAGAAAATTCTTAATATGTTAGTTTTTATTTTAACCAACAGTGAATATCGAGTTACTACTCTTAATTGTCTGTGGTCCAGATTTCTCGAAATAATGTTGGTATAGAGGTGTAGAGATAGTATAGTGGTTAAGCCACTTGCCTGGCCATGCAGCCTGCATGGATTCAACCCCCAAGACCCCTTTCAGTCCCTGAGCCCCACCAAGAATAATCCCTGAGCATAGAGCCAGGAGTAAGCCCTGAGCACTGCCAGGTGTGGCTCCAAAACAAAAGAAAGAAATAATATGTGTAATATGCTAATAAACATATGGTTTTTCTCTTTCATTGTAGCTGAACCTGTGAAAGATACACCTTCTCTCCCTGCCTTGAGTGCTGCCAAAAGAAGTGTGTTGGATAGTTCGTGTAGCTCTGACTTCTCTCCGAGGTAGATTCCAGAATGGCTGTTTCCATTCTATTTATTAATAGAATCAAAATGAAATTTAATTTTGTGTCTTTAAATCTTTTGACTTTAAAAAGTTGGGGGGGTGACTGGAGCGATAGATAGTCCAGCGGGTAGGGCGTTTGCCTTGCATGCAGCCGAACCGGGTTTGATCCAGCATCCCATATGGTCCCATGCAGTGCCAGGAGTAATTCCTGAGCGCAGAGCCAGCAGTAACGCTGAGCATCGCTGGGTGTGACCCAAAAAGCCAAAAAAAAAAAAAAAAAATTGCGGGGGAGGGACTGGAGCTTGGGGAACTGCTTAGTGCTAGGATGGCACTCTGCACGCAAAGGCACGTGCTTTGGTCTTTGGTTTCATTTCCTTGGCCCAGATTTTTTGCGGGGAGAGGGTTTGGGGCCGTCCCTGGTTCTGCTCAGGTGCTGTGCAAATCATGTGTCTTAGAACTAATTTTCTGCTCTTCGGACCAGATTTCCTCATCTGTGAGGAAGTTTCCCTACTGTTTTGTCTGCTGGCTCCTATAGCTATTGAGAGATCACAGCAATATTTATCTTTATACTGAATTTTTTTCTAGTCCTTTAGGTCTTGTTGATTTTGGAGCCATGCCTTATGCTTAGGCTACTACTATATTTGAGGTCACTCGAGGTGGTACTTGGTGGGATCCATGCAGTGCCAGAATCAACCCATGTAAGGAAGGCACCTAAACCCTGACTGCCTCTGCAGCCCGCAGCTCCACTTGAGTTATTGTGGGTTTTTTTTTTTGTTTGTTTTTTGGGGTTTTTTTTGCTTTTTTGGGTCACACCCGGCAACGCTCAGGGGTTACTCCTGGCTCTGCACTCAGGAATCACTCCTGGCGGTGCTCGGGGGACCATATGGGATGCCAGGGATCCAACCTGGGCTGGCACAGGCTGGCGCGTGCAAGGCAAAAGCCCTACCCGCTGGACCATCACTCCGGCCCCTATTGTTTTGTTTTTAGGCCACATTCAGGGGTTCTTAGGGCTGTTCCATATGGGATGCTTAGGATCAAACTCAGGTTGGCAGCATGTAAATCAAATGCCTTACCCACTGTGCTATCTCTCCAGCCCCCACTTAAGTTCTTACTATTGGGAACTGAATCAAAAACAAAGTAAAAATATACCCTACCATTTAATACAAGGATGATTCTGACTCCTAACCAGCCATATGATAGATATTATTCGTTCTTTTTTTTTTTTTTTTTTTTTGCTTTTTTGGGGTCACGCCCAGTGATAGGGGTTACTCCTGGCTCTGCACTCAGAAATTACTCCTGGCGATGCTCAGGGAACCATATGGGATGCTGGAGATCAAACCCAGGTCAGCCACATGCAAAGCAAATGCCCTACCCCCATACTATCCTCTAGCCCCTTAAAATATGTTCTTTAAGGGACTGGAGTTAAAAATCTTCTCAAGGGGGCTGTAGTTATAGTACAGCGAGCAGGGTGTTTGCCTTGCACCAGACCCAGGTTTGATCCCTGGCATCTTATGGTCTCCTGAACACCACAAGGAATAATTCCTGAGTGCAGAGGCAGGAGTAACCCCTGAGTTTCCTTGGATGTGACCCAAAAAACAAACAAACAAAAAATCTCAAGGACTGGAGAGAGAGCACAACTGATGGGATGCTTGGATGCTTGCCTTGCATGCAGACAACCTAAGTACCCCAGGACCCATATGGTCTCTCTGAGCACAGAGCCAGGAATAAGCCCTGAACATCGCCAGATATGGCCCAAAATAATCATCATCATCCTTTCCATCCTTTGTTTACTATAGGTTCCAAACTTATCTGTTCTGCTGCCTCATTTTAGAAAGCCTCTCAGTGGCTGGAAGCCTTCCTTACTCTTACATAAGTGAACAAACGGTATCTGTGTGTCTGTTTCCACCACCCCCACCCCTCAAGGCTCCCCAGTTATACCCAAGGGCGCCATATCATCCACAGCGGGAAACAGCATGCTGGGTTGTTTTGTTTTGGGTTTTTTTTTTTTTGGCCACACCTGGCAATGCTTATGGGTTATCCTGGCTCAGGATATTACTCCTGGCGGTGCTCGGGGACCATATGGGATGCCTGGGATCAAACACAGGTTGGCTGCGTGCAAAGGCAAATGCCCTTTCCACTAGACCCCGGGCCCTTGTTTTTGTTTTCTTTCTTTTTAGATCATACCCGGCAATGCTCAGGTGTTACTCCTGACTTTTCACTCAGGGAATTACTCCTGACGGTGCTCGGGGACCATATGGGATGGCGGGGATCTAACCCAGTTCGGCCATATATAAGGCAAATGCCCTACCTGCTGTTCTATTGCTCCGGCCCTTGTTTGATTTTTTTTTCAAAAGCTAGGATGGAGGATCAGTAGTATCACTGTCTTCCCGTTCATCATCGATTCACTCGAGCGGGCACCAATAGCATCTCCCTATGTCCTGTTTCATGTTAGTAGAGCCCAAGGGCATTTGCTTGCTCCAGGAACCTCAAACCATTCCATCAGGTCATAGGAATGAGGTATATAATTGTTACTGGTATTTGGCATATCAAATACGACACGGGTAGCTTGCCAGGCTCTGCCATGCAGGTGGCAAAGTCACCTCTAATCTCCAGCATTTATTGATGAACCGTGCGGCCGCTATGCGCACGTGAGCCGGGCTATGATCATCTCTTCTGCTGGGTGGAGTTCTGATGAGAGGGGAATGGAAAATGGCAGCCCTCATGGAGTCGGGGGTTGTCTGGCTACTTTTTTTTTTTTTGGGCCACACCCGTCAATGCTCAGGGGTTACTCCTGGCTCTGCACTCAGGAATTACTCCTGGTGGTGCTCGGGACCATATGGGATGCCAAGGATCGAACCGGGTCGGTTGCGTTCAAGGAAAATGCCTTACCCGCTGGACTATCGCTCCAGCCCCTCGTCTGGCTTCTTGCAAGGCTCTGCTGGGGTGGCGGCCCAGAGCTAGGACCCGCCATCCCTCCCGGGCACCTCGTGAGGAGGATCAGTAGTGATAATGTTATTTCTAACTTCAGCCTTTCTACATAAAATTTATATTATTGAGCTAAACCATAACATGACATATTAAATTTATTTTGCATTTCAGTGTGGAAGGAGCTACATATGTGCCCTCTCATCACCATTTGTATTCCAGACATTCACGGCCCCAAGCACATTCTTCAACCACAGGTAATAAATTGGAAAACATTTTTGTTTAAATGTCATCTAAATGGCGAAATAGAAATAGTGGAGAACACATACAAATAAACAGAGGTATCCAGTGTTTGTTTTTCTGGGAAGTGCTACGTATATATTAAGAGGCTAGTTTTGTTTCTGTGTGCTTGTTTTTCTTAATTTATCTCTAGGTCTCCACTCATAACTTTTTAGTGCCATTAATGAACCCACAAATACAAGATTTATTAAATTACAGTAAGTTAAACTTTATTACATGATTTCAGTGACTTTTCTTTTTTGGTATTTGAAGGAGGAATTAGAAGGTCATCATCTATGTCATATGTTGACGGCTTCATAGGGACATGGCCCAAAGAGAAAAGGTAAACAAGAAAACGATTTTTAGTATTTTACATTATCAAGAAATACTCTTTTTCACTCTGTTATTGTTGTTGTTAGCAAAATTGCAATGAAGGAATCCCATATGGTCCCCCGAGCACCGCCAGGAGTAATTGTAATTTACAATGTAATTTACAATGTAAATTGTAATGATTTTTTAATCACTGATAAATAATAACCAGAGAGATGGAACAGGGGTTAAGTCACTTGCTCTGCATGTGGTTGATCCCAACTCAAGCCCAGGTGATGCGTGATACTCCCGAGCACCCCAGACACAGCTGGGGGGCAATCCTGGAGCACTGCCAGGTGTGGCTCAAAACCAGATTCCCTCCCCATGATTATCTGAAACTATGTATCAATCAAGCTTCAGATGCATTAAATTTAGCCCCTCTGATCTCTATCATCTTCCTGTGTGCTGCCCTTTGTAAATTTACATGCAGAGCAAGTGACTTAACCCCTGTTCCATCTCTCTGATTATTATTTATCAGTGATTAAAAATCATTTCTTTCTGAGGTTAAGAATTTTTTTTTTTTTTTTTAGATCGTCAGTGCATGGAGTTTCATTTGATATTTCTTTTGACAAGGAAAGTAGTGTGCAGAGATCCACTCCAAACCGGGGAATCATTCGTTCTGTCAGCAATGAAGGAATTACTATGAACAATAATCGTGTATCTAAACACATTAGGAAAAATCTATCCTTCAAGCCAGTAAATGGAGAAGAGGAAGCAGAAAGCATTGAGGAAGAACTTAATACAGACTGTCACAGTGACCTCAGATCTTATGTGCCCCATAACAGAAATAATCTAAATTCTAATGAGAATATTCGTTACAAGGTTCCAAATGGAGCTTTACAAAACAGAGTACTTCTCGATGAGTTTGGCAATCAGGTGGAGACACCAAGCATTGAAGAGGCGTTACAGATCATTCATGACACTGAAAAGTCTCCGCATACGCCTCAGCCAGACCAGATTGCCAATGGCTTCTTTCTTCATAGCCAGGAAATGAGTATCTTGAATTCCAACATTAAGCTGAATCAGTCTGGTCTTGATAACGTCACTGAAACGAAAGGTGCCTTGAGTCCTGTGACTGACAACACCGAGGTAGACACTGGAATCCACGTTCCTTCAGAAGATATCCCTGAAACCATGGATGAAGATTCTTCGCTGAGAGATTATACTGTAAGTTTAGATTCGGACATGGACGATGCATCCAAATTCCTGCAGGATTACGACATGCGCAGCAGCAACCCCAGAGAATCTCTGAGTCCCTGTCCCAGCACCGTGAGCACCAGGTCGCAGCCGGGCAGCAGCGCTTCCCTCGAGTTCTGGGGTGAAAATGACCAGCTTCGCCGAGCAGAAATTCCGGAAGCTGAATCACACTGATGGGAAAAGCAGTGGAAGCAGTTCTCAGAAAACAACACCAGAGGGCTCTGAGCTTAACATTCCTCACATGGTCTCGTGGGCACAAATTCCAGAAGAAACGGGCCTTCCTCAGGGACGCGACACTACTCAGCTGTTGGCCTCTGAGATGGTCCATCTTCGGATGAAGCTGGAAGAAAAGAGACGCGCCATAGAAGCCCAGAAAAAAGAAGATGGAAGCTGCTTTCACCAAACAGAGGCAGAAAAATGGGAAGGACGGCGTTTCTGACTGTGGTGAAGAAAAAGGAGACGGCATTTCCCTCTTCGAGAGGAGGCCGCTGGTGCCGAAGATGAGAAGGTGTATACAGACCCGGCAAAAGAAAAGGAGTCACAGAAAGCCAACGGACAGAGGAGCAAGTCTCTGGCCGACATAAAAGAAAGCATGGAGGTTCCTCAGGCCAAGTGGCTGAAGTCCCCAACAACACCTGTTGATCCTGAGAAGCAGTGGAACTTGGCAAGTCCCTCAGAAGAAACCTTAAATGAAGGAGAGATCTTAGAATATACCAAGTCTATTGAGAAGCTAAATTCATCCTTGCATTTCCTGCAACAAGAAATGCAGCGCTTGTCACTGCAGCAGGAGATGTTAATGCAGATGAGAGAGCGAGAACAACAGTCGTGGGTGATTTCACCTCCCCAGCCCTCTCCGCAGAAACAGAGCCGAGAGTCGAAGCCTGCTCGGCAGGCAGGAGTGTCCTCAACCATCGCTTCCTTCTCCTCAGACTCCCCTCGGCCCACTCACCCATCGCCACAGTCTTCTCACAGGAAAAGCGGATCTTTTCTGTGAAAAATCAAAGGACTCCAAGGCCAAATGAGTTAAAAATAACACCTTTGAATCGAACGTTGACACCCCCTCGGTCTGTGGATAGTCTCCCTCGGTTAAGGAGGTTTTCGCCGAGCCAGGTCCCTATTCAGACTAGGTCCTTTGTGTGCTTTGGGGATGATGGAGAACCGCAGCTGAAGGAACCCAGACCAAAGGGAGAAGTGAAGAAAAGAGGAACTGGACTCCAAAGAGACTCAAGGACAGCATCTCCAAAACCCAGAGGAAAAGGAGCCCAAACCTCTTGAGGCCACAGTTTCTGAAGCCCTGTCACAGCCTGTTACAGAGACTGTCTGCCTGACGCGGAATGAGGACCAGTTGAATCAACCCACAGAACCTCCAAAACCTATTTTTCCCACCTACTGCTCCCAAGAATGTTAATCTGATAGAAGTTTCCCTCTCTGATTTGAAGCCCCCTGAGAAGGCTGATGTGTCTGTTGAAAAGTACGATGGAGAAAGTGATAAAGAACAATGTGACGAAGAGCAAAAAGTCTGCTGTGGATTCTTTTTTTAAGGTAACCACCTACCTGATTCTAGTCATCTTAGATAGGTTTGAATAGTACAGCAGCTTTTTTTTTATTAACAGTTCCTTTTGTCAAATGTCTAGTTTGCTGTCAATCCGAAGCTCGATGTTGTTGGTACGCTCCTAGAGTCAAGTTTCAACACAGTGGTTTCTAGGTCAGCCATCTCTTCATCACAGTCATGGTACAAGTTCAGAAATGCTGCTCTTGCTACTTGACTCTCACTTTCACAACACAAAATGAAGCCTGCCCTGTGGAGTTGGAGATTACACACGTGTTGCTCATGTGTGTAAGGTTTGAACCCCAGAACCCCAAAAAATTATTTAAATTTTATTCTCGGGGGCCGGAGAGATAGCACAGTGGTTAGGGCATTTGCCTTGCATGTGGTCTGACCGGGTTCGATCCCGGCATCCCATACAGTCCCCTGAGCACTGCCAGGAGTAATTCCTGAGTGCAGAGCCAGGGAATAAACCCTGTGCATAACCAGGTATGACCCAAAAGAAAAGAAAAAAAAAAAGATTTATGCTCAGTTGCCTTTTTTTTTTTTTTTTTTTTTTTTTTTGGCTTTTTGGGTCACATCCGACAATGCTCAGGGTTACTCCTGGCTCTGCACTCCTGGTGGTGCTCGGGGGGACCATATGGGGTACTGGGGATTGAACCTGGGTCAGACATGAGTAAGAGAAATGTCCTACCCGCTGGACTATCGCTCCAGCCCCCATAAGTGTGTATTTTCCCTTTTATGGTTGTTTTTTTCTCTTTTTTTGCTGGGACGGGGGGGAAGTGCCCCATGGCCTATTCCTGGTGTTGCTCAGTTCCCAGAGTGATTGCTATTAAGAGCCCTTTGTAATGTCTAAAAATTCAAATGACAGGGCTGGAGCAATAGTACAGCAGGGAGGGCATTTGCCTTGCACACTGCCAACCTGGGTTCCATCAGCCCAGGAAACACCACCAGTAGTAATTCCTGAGTGCAGAGCCAGGAGTAATCCCTGAGCATTGCCAGGTGTGACCCAGAAAGGAAAAAAAAAATTGAATGACATGTTTTATCTTGTAACCACAGTAGCATTTTTCAAATTGTAGATACAGTTCACCATTTAATTGGGGAGTCGGGGGCAGGGGGTGTCATCCCTGGTGACACTCAGCCAACTAGACCAGTTGTGCCAGGGATCACAAGGGCCACAGTTGAGGATGTTCAAAGGTCAGTTTTCGAGTCCCTTACTATCTCTGTTCCTGCAAAAAAAAAAAAAAAAAAAAAGGAAAACAAAAAGGAAAGGAAACTGAATCTAAGCAGGGTCAGCCATACACAGGGCAAGTGCCGTGAGCCCTGGCCTGGCTCCCCAGCCCCTGCAGTTACCGCTTCTTAGCTGGGCTCTCTCTCTGGCTCTAGTAATGCCGCTCCGTTCTCTGTTCTGCTCGAGATCCCTCTAAGAATAAGGACCTGGCTCTAAGAACAAGAGTCTAGCTCCAGTGAACTTGCTCTCTATGAAAATATCTTAGATTGGGACCGGAGCGATAGTCCAGTGGAAAGGGCGTTCGCCTTGCATGTGGCCAACCCAGGTTTGATCCCGGCATCCCATATGGTTCCCCACGTAATTCCTGAGTGCAGGGCCAGGAGTAACCCCTGGGCATCTCCAGGTGTGGCCCAAAAAGGCAAAAAAAAAAAAAAAAAATATATATATATATATATATATATATATATATATTAGATTTGAGCTAGAGAGATTGTCAGGGATTAAGGCCTTTTTAGAGGAGGAATGTAGAATCTGCCTGTTTTCTCTTCAGAGGAAACTTTAGGATAATTCTGAACCCATCAAGCAACTGCCAGAGCCTCAACTTAAGACTCCCCTCAGGGTCTGGGCAGTTGCTCAGGTGGAGCATTTGCTTTGCACATCTCAGTGAGGCCTTGGGTGTGAGTAGCTCAAGTCCAGCCTCTCTCCTTCCTACCCCCAAGAGATCTGTATAGCAGTAGTTTCCTGTGAGGTAACTCCGGGGGTTACTTTTATGTGCCTTTGTATTGTATAGATATTAGAAATATAATTGAAATGCATTTTTCAAAATGGAATCACACAAATGTTAGGACTCCCCCAAACTGATGGAGTTTTTTTTTTTCACCCTTTCTATAGTAGTTCTTAACTAATTCTTCCTAAAGTTTTGAAAATATGAGTAAGATAAATATCACCATGTGTTATCATCGAACTGTTGCCGTTTTCCCTGTGGGCGCACTTTCAGATGCTAAATGGCCATCAGTGATCCCACTTAGTCATTCTGCCGCAGGTCTGTATAAGGTCGAGGTCCAGGCCACCCTCACATCTGCCACAAGAACCTCCTTAGTCCACTCCCTGGCCACACCTCGAGTTTGCTGTTGGCATTCACGGGTCCCTCGGTGTCTGAGGAAACTAACGTGGTGTGTGCCCAGATCAGCCTCACCTCCTGGCAGTAGGCTGTGCCTGTTCTGCCCTCCCAAGCCCATCGCCTCCAACCCTCTTACCCAGTGTACATGCCTTTGGTTTGTGAGGCGTAAGAAGGAGAGTTGCCACTTTAGGCATCACTTCACTTCCTGATTTCTGTAATGTGCTCGTGTGTGTGGAATTAAGAGTAAGAGTGAGCACTAAGGAGGACCACAAAGCTGAGAATATTAGCACTAACTATTCATCTTTTCCAATGAAATTCATTCTTAGGATGACCAGAAGGCAGAAAATGATATGGCCATGAAACGGGCAGCTTTGCTGGAGAAACGGTTAAGAAGGGAAAAAGAGACTCAGCTTCGGAAACAGCAGCTGGAAGCAGAAATGGAGCATAAGAAAGAAGAGACAAGGTAAAGGAAATTGCCCGTCATTTCTCAGTCAGAATAGTTCAAGTTCACTGAGGGCCGGGAACGTAGCTCAGTGGTAGAACATTTGCCTCACATGGCGAGGCCTGGGCTCACTTCCGGAAACTACCTAATTTCCTGAGTATTTGCACACATGTATACATGGTCTGTAATGGGCATGTGTCGGTGTATTGCTGACTCTGTCATCTGATTTAAGGTGGACCACATAAAGTGCTGAATACACTGATTCTCCCTTCCTCGTATCAAATATACGCTCCAGTGTCTGTTCTCTTTGGAATGCAGACTCTGAAATTTAACGTTTGGTTTCTTAGGCGTAAGACTGAGGAAGAACGTCAGAAGAAAGAAGATGAGAGAGCACGCAGAGAGTTCATTAGGCAGGAGTACATGAGGCGCAAACAGCTGAAGTTGATGGAGGACATGGACACCGTAATTAAGCCCCGCCCGCAAGTAGTCAAACCCAAAAAAAACAGCGCCCCAAATCTATTCACAGAGATCATATCGAATCCCCCAAAACACCAATAAAAGGTCCTCCAGGTAACACACCTTCTTACGAAGAGTCTGTTCATAAATAAACACCAGCCGAAGTTACTTCCTAACTTGATTGTACATCGGGTGGCTGAATTGGACATGTCATGTACGGCCGTGCATGCTCCTTCTCTGGAGAGCCAAGTGAGCAGGTTAAATGTGTGCATGCATATATTCATAGAGTGAATCGAATGCTGATATAAAGCCACTTTATTTTTTTTTTTTTTTTTTTGCTTTTTTGGGTCACACCCCGGCGATGCTCAGGGGTTACTCCTGGCTCTGCACTCAGGAATTACTCCTGGCGATGCTTGGAGGACCATATGGGATGCCGGGATCGAACCCAGGCCGGCACAGGCCGGCCGCGTGCAAGGCAAACGCCCTACCCGCTGGGCTATCGCTCCGGCCCCGATATAAAGCCACTTTAAATACTGACTTAGGAGGGAGCTGTGGCTTCACAATAATCCCTGAATTATTATCTACCACTTCTAAGCTTGTAACTCTACAGAGAAATATTGTGTGCGTGAACTCCATCTCTTATTAAACTAAAAGTCAGTGGGGCCGGAGTGGCAGGACAGTGGGCACAGCGCTTACCTTTCATGCAGCCCACCCAGATTCAAGCCGCAGCACCCCATAGGGTTCCCTGAGCAGAGTCAGGAGTAAACCCTTAGCATTATTGATTATCAATGAGAAGAAGAAAAAAAATCATGATACTTTTAGAGAATTCCTATATCTTTAAAACTGAAGAAAAATAACATTAATTCCTTGAAAAGACAACTTCCGGGGGCCGGAGCGATAGCCCAGCGGGTAGGGCATTTGCCTTGCATGCGGCCGGCCTGTGCCGGCCCGGGTTCGATCTCCGGCATCCCATATGGTCCCCGAGCACCGCCAGGAGTAATTCCTGAGTGCAGAGCCAGGAGAAACCCCTGAGCATCGCCGGTGTGACCCAAAAAAGCAAAAAAAAAAAAAAAAAAAAAAAAAGACAACTTCCTTTTCTGGACATTGAAATTGTTTGATATATATTGGCTTAAGAGAAACAGTTTTTACACCCAGAAATAAGATATTCATAAATATTCTTCATTTATTCTTTTTTAATTCATTCTAATGATTTGTCAATATTTGTACCTTAGATGGCCAGTTTCATGTCTGATACTGCCATTTTCCTTGTGGAATAATTCCTAACAGCAATACATTTATCCCTTGCTAATGTTAAATAAATTGTGTTTATGGGGCCATAGTGGTAGCACAGCGGGGAGGGCGCTTGCCTTGCATGCAACCTACCCCAGTTCAATCCCTGGCACCCCATAAGGTCCCCTGAGCACCACCAGGTGTAATTCCTGAGTGCAGAGCCAGGAGTAAACCCTGTGCATCAGTGGATATGACCCAAAAAGAATGGATGGATGGATGGACGGACGGACAGATGGACGGATGGATGGATAAGTAAACATATATGCATGCAAGCATATTATGTGCTTAGATTAATAGTAACAAAACAAAAACAGAAGCTTCCTTTTCATGCGCTGGTGTTGCCTAATGAACAGACTCTCCTCTAGTTGTTCCTTTTCAATTTGTAATTTTGTTTTTCTTCAGGATCACAAATTTATTGTGTTTTTTTTTTTTTTCAGTTTCTAGCCTTTCCTTGGCATCCCTGAACACAGGCGACAATGAGAGTGTGCATTCAGGCAAGAGAACACCAAGGTAATTCCAGGAGAGTAAGATTTCTCATAGTAATATTTCACAGTAATATTTCTCATAAAAATTTATAATGAGTGAATCATAATCATGAAATTTTGCTGCCTCGGTTTGGGTATCTCTTAAATGAAATTAATATACAAAGAAGTTTGTTCAGGTGCTGGGCATTTGCCTTGTGTGCGGTCAGACTTGGATTCGATTCTCTGGCATCCCATATGGTTCCTGAGCACTGCCAGGAGTAATTCCTGAGTGTAGAGCCAGGAGTAACCTTTGAGTATTGCCGGGTGTGACCCAAAAAAAAGCTCCCCCAAAAAAAAAAGAAGAAATTTGTTCAGTCCCAGAACAATAGTACAGTGGGAAGGGCATTTGCCTTGCACTCAGCCAACCAGGGTTCGATTCCCAGGGCTAACAAGTAGGGTGTGATCCAACATATATGGTATCCTCAACACTGCAAGGAATAGTAATTCCCTGAGTGCATAGAGCCAGGAATAACCCCTATTGCTAGGTGTAACCCAAAATCCAAAATAAAAAAACTGTTCACTCTTCAGTGTTAATTTTTTATTTACTGACATTGATAAGATACTTATAAACTATACCACCATGCAGTAACTATATGTCAGTAACTGCCAAAATGATGTGATAAAAATCAAGCCTATAGAAATAGGAAATAGGGGGCCGGAGTGATAGTCCAGCGAGTAGGGTGTTTGCCTTGCATGCAGCCAGCCCATGCCAGCCTGGGTTCGATCCCTGGCATCCCATATGGTCCCCCCGAGCACCGCCAGGAATAATTCTTGAGTGCAGAGCCAGGAGAAAGCCCTGAGCATCGCTTGGTGTGACCCTAAAAGCCAAAAAAAAAAAAAAAAAAGAAGAAGAAGAAGAAGAGGAAATAGGGGCCAGAGCAATAGCACAGCAGGTAGGGCATTTGCCTTGCACATGGCAGACCCGGTTCGATCCCCAGCATCCCATGTGGTTCCCTGAGCATCACCAGGAGTAACTGCTGAGCAAAGAGCCAGGAATAACCCCTGGGCATCGCCAGATGTGACCCAAAAAGGAAAAAAAAATCAGAAATAGGAAATATATCAACTTCTCTAGTTTATTCCCCACCAAGTAGAATTTCCTTCCTTAGAATAAATAGTGTGTGCTTATGATTTAGGGAAGATTGTTTTTGTTTGGGGCCACACTGAGTGTCCTCTGAGGCTGCTCTCAGCACGTTGCTTGGGTACCATGAAGTGCCAAGGTCACAGCTGCTTTCTAGCCCTTTGTGCTGTCTTCCTAGCCTAGAAAGATCTTTTTTATCCTTTCTCTGGTTCTAGAATATATCTCAAGAGCTAAAAATCATTATTTTGCTATCTTACACTTCTGCGATACCCATGTTTTTTGTTTGTTTTGCTTTGGCGTCACACCCAGCAATGCTCAGGGCCTGGTTCTGCACTCAGAAAGTACCCCCTGGCGGTGCTTAGGGACCATATGGGATGCCAGGGATCGAACCCAGGTTGGCCGTGTGCAAGCCCTTCCCGCTGGACTATTGCTCCTTTCCCTGTTGTTGTTGTTGTTGTTGTTGTTGTTGTTGTTGTTGTTGTTGTTGTTGTTGTTGTTGTTGTTGTTTTTAAAGGAGGGAGGAAGGAAGGAAAGAAGACAGAAAGTCAGGAAGACAGACCCGAGGGGCTGGAGCAATAGTATAGTGGTTAGATTTGCCTTGCATGCGGCCATCCCGGCTTTGATCCCGGCATCTCATAGAGCTCCCAAGCACTGCCGGGGTAATTCTTGAGTGCAGAGCCAGAAGTAAGCCCTGAGCATCACTTGGTGTGGCCCAAAATTCACCCCACCCCAAAAAAAATGTTTTCTAGTAACAGTTATCAGCTCTGAGTTCTATTCTTTGTTTCCTATCCTGCTGTATTTTATGCCCATTCCTACTGGAATTCCAGTCTTCCATGAAATATTTCAAAGATTCCTTCTACATACTAGTCACTTAGAATAAATGTGCTTAAGACAGAAGTTCACATTGGGTGTAATTAACAGTATCGTGAATCCGGTACTTCAGTGACAGTTGATCACGACAGAAGTTCATTATCCTTTATTCACAAGTGGTGGGTGTCAAGAATCGGACCCGGTCGGCCCCTGTGCAAGGCAGGCACCCTCCCGCTGCTATCGCCTCCTGCTCGAGCCTTTCATTTTTAAGCTTCTTGTTTGATGTTGGTGAGTACTCGCACATCCTCCTGATCTCCAGATGTTCTTACGCTGTTCAAGACGGCAATGTTCTTTGTGTTCTTTAGATCAGAGTCTGTAGAAGGCTTCTTATCTCCAAGTCGCTGTGGCAGTCGAAATGGAGAGAAAGACTGGGAGAACGCATCAACAACCTCATCCGTGGCCTCTGGGACGGAATATACAGGTTAGTGTCTGTGCGTTTCAGTCTAGCACACCCAACGAGGGTAGAACCAAGCTCGGCGACAGGCCTTTACACTGGCAGACCTCTTGACTGCACATGGAGCTAGCCAGAATGCCTGCGGGAGGGGCAGTGGCTGGTACACTAATCACACTTAGGGAAGGTGTGCTTCTGCTTAGATGGACTAAACAGCATCTCATTCCTG
The DNA here is from genome assembly GCA_021461705.1 of Cryptotis parvus. Lineage (NCBI taxonomy): Eukaryota > Metazoa > Chordata > Mammalia > Eulipotyphla > Soricidae > Cryptotis > Cryptotis parvus. The sequence continues at coordinate 24,550 of JAJIBD010015131.1, forward strand.
TCCATCGCTCTTCAAAGTGCTGACCCATTGTGTACTCCAGTGTGAGTCTGAAGATTTAGAGAAAAAAATGCCCATCACGCACAAAAGTTCTCTCTTCCTGGGGTTTGTGTACGCCTTTTAAAATGGCAAGAGGCGGGGCTGGAGTGATAGCACAGTGGGTAGGGCATTTGCCTTCTACACAGCCAACTTGGGTTCGATCCCCAGCATCCCATATGGTCCCCCCGAGTACCACCAGGAGTGATTCCTGAGTGCAGATTCAGAAGTAACCCTGAGCATCGCTGGTGTAACCCAAAAAAAAAAAAAAAAAAAATTTTAAATGGTAAGAGGCTCTGAAAGGTGAGGAAGATGAAGGCACAACTCTCTGAGGACACCCAGCTGGGCCAGAGAGGAGGGCATTTGCCTTGCACACGGCCAACCTGGGTTCCATCCCCAGCATCCCATAGAGTCCCCCAAGCACTACCAGGAGTAATTCTTGGAGTGCAGAGCCAGGAGTAACCCCTGAGCATTGCCAGGTGTCACCTTAAAAAGCCAAAAATATAAAACTTTTAAAAAAAGGATATCCATGGGCCGGAGCGATAGCCCAGCGGGTAGGGCGTTTGCCTTGCACGCCGCCGGCCTATGCTGGCCTGGTTCGATCCCCGGCATCCCATATGGTCCCCTGAGCACCGCCTGCAGTAATTCCTGAGCGCAGTGCCAGGAGTAACCCCTGAGAGTCGCCGGGTGTGACCCAAAAAGCAAAAAAAAAAAAAAAAAAAAAGGATGGTCCCCACCTGTGCTCCCAGTCTCCTCTAATAAAGTTGTAGTAAAGCAGGAGAGGACATGAGAGCTGGGCTGTGGTGTGGGGGGACAGAGCTGGGCTGTGGTGTGGGGAGAGAGCCGGGCTGTGCTGTGGGGGGACAGAGCTGGGCTGTGGTGTGGGGGGGGACAGAGCTGGGCTGTGGTGTGGGGGGGACAGAGCTGGGCTGTGGTGTGGGGGGGGGGGGCAGAGCTGGGCTGTGCTGTGGGGGACAGAGCTGGGCTGTGGTGTGGAGGGACAGAGCTGGGCTGTGCTGTGGGGGGCAGAGCTGGGCTGTGGTGTGGAGGGACAGAGCTGGGCTGTGGTGTGGGGGGACAGAGCTGGGCTGTGGTGTGGGGGGACAGAGCTGAGCTGTGGTGTGGGGGGACAGAGCTGGGCTGTGGTGTGGGGGACAGAGCTGGGCTGTGGTGTGGGGGACAGCTGGGCTGTGGTGTGGGGGACAGAGCTGGGCTGTGGTGTGGGGGACAGAGCTGGGCTGTGGTGTGGGGGGACAGAGCTGGGCTGTGCTGTGGGGGGACAGAGCTGGGCTGTGGTGTGGAGGGACAGAGCTGGGCTGTGCTGTGGGGGCAGAGCTGGGCTGTGGTGTGGAGGGACAGAGCTGGGCTGTGCTGTGGGGGGACAGAGCTGGGCTGTGGTGTGGGGGGACAGAGCTGAGCTGTGGTGTGGGGGGACAGAGCTGGGCTGTGGTGTGGGGGGACAGAGCTGGGCTGTGGTGTGGGGGCCAGAGCTGGGCTGTGCTGTGGGGGGGGGCAGAGCTGGGCTGTAGTGTGGAGGGACAGAGCTGGGCTGTGGTGTGGGGGACAGAGCTGGGCTGTGGTGTGGGGGACAGAGCTGGGCTGTGGTGTGGGGGGACAGAGCTGGGCTGCGGTGTGGGGGGGACAGAGCTGGGCTGTGGTGTGGGGGACAGAGCTGGGCTGTGGTGTGGGGGACAGAGCTGGGCTGTGGTGTGGGGGGACAGAGCTGGGCTGTGGTGTGGGGGGACAGAGCTGAGCTGTGGTGTGGGGGGACAGAGCTGGGCTGTGGTGTGGGGGGGACAGAGCTGGGCTGTGGTGTGGGGGCCAGAGCTGGGCTGTGGTGTGGGCCAGAGCTGGGCTGTGCTGTGGGGGGCAGAGCTGGGCTGTGCTGTGGGGACAGAGCTGGGCTGTGGTGTGGGAGGACAGAGCTGGGCTGTGGTGTGGGGGGGGGACAGAGCTGGGCTGTGGTGTGGGGGACAGAGCTGGGCTGTGCTGTGGGGGCAGAGCTGGGCTGTGGTGTGGGGGGGCAGAGCTGGGCTGTGGTGTGGGGGCCAGAGCTGGGCTGTGGTGTGGGGGGACAGAGCTGGGCTGTGGCGTGGGGGACAGAGCTGGGCTGTGGCGTGGGGGGCAGAGCTCGGGTGGCTGCATCTGCTGCGGTGAGTGGTGGCAGCTGGCCTGTGAAGGCCACAGGGATTGATGCTTACTCCTTCCCCCTGGCTTCATGCTGTCCCTCAAACCACCGACACTTTCAAGACCTGGATTGGACTGTGTTTGCTTCACTTCCTGAGTGCCTCTGTGTTTACTCAGTCTAGCACTATCGTGTGTGGCCGCTCACTCTTCTCCGTTCTCACTGCTCTGCTGGGCCACTTCGGCCGACTTTTTGTGCTAGCGAGTTGATTTTTCAGAAACTTTTTTTTTTTTTTTGCTTTTTTTGGGTCATACCCAGCGATGCTCAGGGATTTCTCCTGGCTCTGCACTCAGGAATTACTCCTGGCGGTGCTCGGGGGCCATATGGGATGCCAGGGATCGAACCCGGGCCGGCACGTGAAGGCAAATGCCCTACCCACTGGGCTATCGCTTGGCCCCACTTTTTTTTTTTGGCTCTTTTTTGTCATCACACCCGGTATTCCTGGCTCTGCACTTGGCAGTTACCCCGGTGGTACTCCAGAGACCATATGGGATGCTGGGGATTGAACCCAGGTCAACCACGTGCAAGGCAGATGACTTCCCCACTGTGCGCTCGATCCAGCCCTAGGAGTTACAGAGGCCATAGAGACTTGGGTAGCTTGAAATCAGCCGTGGTGAAAGCATTTTGTTTCTATCACAGAAATAAGTGCAAACCGGGGCTCATTTATTTTTGTTTCTTGCCCCATAGTGGTTTTTCAGGAGCCAGAGAGATAATAAAATGAATGAGGTGCTTGCCTTGCACATGGCTGATCCAGGTGCAATCCCTGGCTTTCCATGTGATTCCCCTGGCACCACCAGAAGTGAACCAGGAGCATTGAGCCAGGAGTAAGTCCAAAACACAACTGGACATGGCCCATAAAACAAATATAAAAACTAGGGGTGGAGGGGCCGGAGCCATAGCACAGCGGGGAGGACATTTCCCTTGCATGGGCCAACCTGGGTTCAATCCCGGCATCCCATATGGTCCCCTGAGCACCACCAGGAGTAATTCCTGAGTGCAGAGCCAGGAATAACCCCTGAGCATCGCCGGGTGTGACCCAAAAAAGCAAAAAAAAAAAAAAAGAAAAGAAAAGAAAAGAAAAGGCAGCTTGTACTGTACACCACCCTCTGGGCACAGTGTTCCAGAACAGTCGCAAAAACAACTCGTGTTTCATTGACCAAGAAGTAACTTGGTGAAGGAAATGTTTAAAAAGGAGGTATAGAAGGACAACGAAGGGGAGCCGCCGTCCAGAGCACGGTGGTTACGCACGAGGGTGGTCGCGGGTGCAGTCTGAGAGGCCAGCGAGGAGCAGCTGGACAGTGTGAGCATGGCCGGGGGGACCCTGATATCAGTGGATCATGAAGTGTTTGGGAAAGTACAAGGGGTGTTTTCCACAAGTATACTCAGGCTGAGAGTGAAAAGCTGGGATGGTAGGCTGGGTCCAGAACACTGAGCAGGCACGGTGCAACGACAGTTCCAAGGCCCCATCTCCAAGTGCGTCAGATGCAGCAGTGGCTTGAGAAGAAAGGAAGTCCCAAATCCCATCACGCGAGAGTCATCTCAGAGTTGGATTACTCGCATTTCCAAATTGTGAAATAATGACCTAAATTGACAATTTCTAGGAGAGACGCAATGGTTTTATTTTGAGGTTGTTAAGAGGTGAATATTCTATATTCAGAATTTGAATTTGTTGGTAAAGTTATTTTGATATCACATTTGAATGTCACCGTATATTCTGTGACGGCAGGATGACAGCGGTACACAGTTCTAATCGATAAAGGTACTGGGACACAGTGGAACAAAATAAAAGGCGGTATAGATAGGAAAAGATGAGATTATTCATTTTATTTATTTATTTGTCTGTTTATTTTCCTCTTTGGGTCACACCCAACAGTGCTCAGGGATAACTCCTGGTCATGCTCAGGGGACCGACCATATGGGATGCTGGGGATCAAACCGGGGTCAGCCACATGCAAGGCAAATGCCCTCCCACCGGTGTATCACTCCGCACATCTTACTGTAATTTTCTAACAAATTTTGGGGGCCGGAGTAATAATACCCCGAGTAGAGGTTTACTTTGCACATGGCCAGCCCAAGTCGATCCCAAACATCCATGTGGTCCCCCCCCCCACTAGGAATGACTCCTGAGTACATGTACATGTATGTTTGGAGGCCAGGCAGGCTCAGAGGGCCAAACCACATGCTAGACGTGCACAGGCCCCTGGGTCCATCCCAGACAGGCACCACATGGCCTCCCTAGAACTCTCCCAAGGGGGAAAATGCACAAACCTTCAGTTACTCGCAGCCCTGTGGGATAGGTTCTATTCTGCTTTGAGCGCTTACCAGCAGTTCTGCCAGACCCCAAAGAACGGCAGAGAGCAGGACCAGAGTGCAGACAGCACAGCAGATAGTACAGCGGCTAGGGTGTTGCGCTTGCATGTGGCTGGCCTGGGTTCGCTCCTCCAACATCCCATCTCATGCCCCAAGCACTGCCAGGAGTGATCCCTGAATGTAGAACCAGGAGTAACCCCTGAGCATCACTACATGTGGCAAGTGAAGAAGGGGAAGGAGCAGCTGATGCTGGCGGTCACGCCTGCTTTGTGCTCCCCAGACAGCTAGGAAACATCCTCAGGATGGCCCCTCCGTGGGAAAAGCAGCTAACCAGAGCCGGCTGTGGAGGCCTGCAGCGCACACTACATTTTCTCTTACAGTTTAATGAAACCATAAAAGCCGCCATCATATGAGCAGTGTTTCTGACTTAACTCTTGCTCTGTTCTTACCTCAGGACCAAAGCTCTACAAAGAACCCAGTGCAAAGTCTAATAAGCACATAATACAAAATGCTTTAGCTCATTGCTGCTTGGCTGGAAAAGTAAATGAAGGTCAAAAGAAAAAAATACTGGAGGTAAGCATGTTTGGGTAACTGTTCAGTCTGGCGACATGCTCAGACTAGAAATCTCCGTTTATTCATGACAGAAATCTCAGGGCTGCAGAGACTGTACTGCGGGCTGGGATCAATCCCTCGCACATCATACTCCCCAAGCCCATCAGGATTAATTCCTGAGCAAAGCACACAGGAGTTACCCCTGAGTATCCTCAGATATGGCCCCCAAAACTGAAAATATATCCTTTTTTTTTTTTGCCTTTTTTTGGGCCACACCTGACGATGTTCAGGGGTTACTCCTGATTCTCCACTCAGTTACTACTCCTGGAGGTCCTCAGAGGACGAAACGGAATGCCGAAGACCGAAGCTGGGTTGGCCGCGTGCAGGGCAACTGCCCTCACTGCTGTACTGTCTCTTCGGCTGCAAACAAAATTACTGTTATTGACTCCTCAAATTTCAGTGATATATCTGGGGCCATATAGCACAGCGGGCCATATAGCATATACATATTTGGGGCCGCACTGCGGGTTAGCCTTTGCACGCAGCCGACCCAGGTTCAATTCTCCAGCATCCCATATGGTCCCCTGAGCACTGCCAGGAGTGATTCCTGAGCAAAGAGCCAGGAGTAACCCCCTGAGTGTTGCCGGGTGTGACCCAAAAAAGAAAAAAAAAAAATCTTGGGGCCGGGCGATAGCCCAGCAGTTAGGGCGTTTGCCTTGCACACGACCGGCCTGTGCCGCCGGGTTCAATCCCCGGCATCCCATATGGTCCCCGAGCACCACCAGGAGTAATTCCTGAGTGCAGAGCCAGGAGTAACCTCTGGGCATCGCCGGTGTGACCCCCCCCCAAAAAAAAAATCAGTGATATATTTATTCATATATATATATATATATAAACTGTTTATATATATAAACTTTTATTTATTAGGTTGAGCTATTAGTTCATGTCTGAAAGACTGCAAACCTAATTACAGATTACAGTAGATGTTATAAAATTATAAATTTTTTTCCTAGAGTCACTCATTCAAGATTTTTTTTTGTTTGTTTGTTTTTTGCTTTTTTTGCTTTTTTGGGTCACGCCCGGCAATGCTCAGGGGTTACTCCTGGCTCTGCACTCAGGAATTACTCCTGGCGGTGCTCGGGGGACCATATGGGATGCCGGGATCAAAACCAGGCCGGCACAGGCCAGCCGCGTGCAAGGCAAATGCCTACCCGCTGGGCTATCGCCCGCCCCACTCATTCAAGTTTGAAGGAGCTATTTTCCTTTCTCAAATTTTATGGAGCTATGTTTTTTTGTTTGTTTGGTTTTTTTTTTTTTTTGGGGGTGGGGTCACACCCGGCGATGCTCAGGGGTTACTCCTGGCTCTGCACTCAGGAATTACTCCTGGCGGTGCTCAGGGGACCATATGGGATGCTGGGGATCGAACCCAGGCTGGCACAGGCCGGCCGCAGGTGCAAGGCAAACGCCTACCCGCTGGGCTATCACTCCAGCCCCAGGAGCTATGTTTTAATGAAGCTATTTTCCTTATTCAAAACAAATTGAAGTAGAATATGCTTTTTACTATTAAAGAATTTATATTTTTAATTGTCATATAATTTGAATATGCATTTAAGAAATTATGTATCAACTTGGTGAAAAAATGTTTTCATCCTTGTTCTTTTCTTCTAAAGGAAATGGAGAAGTCAGATGCCAACAACTTCCTAATCTTGTTCCGGGATTCCGGCTGCCAGTTCAGATCTTTGTATACTTACTGCCCAGAAACTGAAGAAATTAATAAATTGACTGGCATAGGCCCAAAATCTATCACCAAAAAAATGATTGAGGGACTTTACAAATATAATTCCGACAGGAAACAGTTTAGTCACATACCGGCGAAAACCTTATCTGCCAGTGTTGATGCCATTACCATCCACAGCCATTTGTGGCAGACCAAGAGACCGGTGACACCAAAAAAATCTCTTGCCCTCTAAGGCGTAGGAGCCGGGAGACGCTGTTGAGAACATTCGTAGTGAATTTGCACTTCATCTTAACTGCCTACTAAGAATGTTTCTAATTGCCAACAAGACTTTAGTTCATTGAAACTGGACATTGAGCTCCGTTGCCAGGAACAACTGGAATGTGGCCCACAGTATTTGGAGTGTAAGAGAGTCTACTTGGGGGCAAGTCGAAGAGATGAAGGAGTTGGTTCATGAATGGAGGTTCGTGTCATGGTTCACCTGGTCACATACAGCGGCACTGAATTCTCATGGAGACTAGCTGAACTTAGAGTTTAAATATGGCTTAGATCACAAATTATGTGTTTCATTGGTTGCTTTTTTTAGTATATATGCTCATCTTCAGATGGTTTATTTTGCTAATTATCTCTCCTGGGGATTTATTCTAAGATACCTTTGGATTTTGTTACACTTGGAGATCATAAGAACAGGAGCCTTCATCGGTGACTGCATCTTTCTTATGATGCTCAGAGAAACACTAGTGTTGATTATAACATGACCCTTATGTTATAATGGTGTTAGGACCTTTGCAAGAATTATTCTTAGTATTTGCCAGTTCTGTATTTATTATTCACTCAAGTATTAACATTTCTTCATTACATAAAAGGAGGAGGTGTGGTAAAGAGCTGCTAGGAGATTCGCTTTAAACCACAGGAGCCTAACCGAAAAAATGTTTAAGTTGCTGATTAAATCAGTTCTGTTTTGTACACTTCTGACCAACTCACAGCCAGTTAGGTTGTTGTTTTAACAAGAAAAGGCTTTCTAGCTCTTGGAAAGCAAGTCACTTTACAAGCTGGCAGGAGCGAACGACACTTTGAGAGTAGTCCTTCAGTCTGAAGATGCAGGACCTCCTGCCGCTGTGGAAGAGGTCTTTATGTTGTATTTATGACTGATAGGAAATTTTATCTAGAATTTTTAAACACGTACAAAGGGCTACATTTTGATTTAAAAAATTTTTAGTGGTATTACATTATTTTACTTACTGAGTTTTTCTTCTTTTTCATCCCTTTCAAGTGGAACAGCGTAGATTAAGTACACGCTCAGATCTCCTCCATGATCTTTGTTCCATTAACAGTGCATTCAGGAGGGTTAGCTGGGGAAGCTTCATTCTCAGGAAAAGACTTGAATGATCATGTGACCTTGTTGTGTTTCAGTATTGTGATGACTGTGTAAGCTTAGGGGGAGACAGTATTGTATCATAGATGAGATGCAGTTTGTTTTCTTTCATGGGAAGTAGAGATTTAAAACATGTTTCTCTAACTGCTGTCTAGAGAAATAACTAGTATCTCATATGATGATGTATTTACTCGTTTTTAAAAAGGAATAGGAATGAAATGTCCCTGAACTGTACTTTTCTATTATTATAAGGCCTTTAGGCATCAATGCACCTGAGTTATCAACATTTTCTCAAATGCTGTCAATATTTTACTGTAATTTATGTTCTTATATTTATGTATATTTGTTAAAACTGTAAAAAAAAGTTTTACAGATTTTTTCCAATATCTGTGCAAAATATATGTGTAACTCAAAACTATTTGTGATCTGCTGTTTGCATGTAAGAGACCAGGATGTGTAACTCCTATTTTAAGTGCATACATAGTGTGTATATAATAATGTTGAAATGAGGAATTGTACATTTTTATTCTTTGAAAAGCAGTTATTATCAGGAGGAAATGGCTATCAAATTCACACATGCTTAGATTAAGGCTAGTTCTTAAAAGTAGCAAGTGAATCTAATCAAAACATGGCAAATAGCAGTCAATTCACTATCCCTATCAAAGTAGTCTTCTTCCTGACATTACTTGACTATTAAATTTGCCAAAAAATTGGTTGTAACACAGTGGGGAATCAGAGTTAAACAGGATCACTCTTTATTCTTAAATTATGTGCAATCAGTGAATGTTCATGTGTCTGAAGGTGGAATGTGAATGTTGGCACAAAATGTTCATTGCTTTCAAGTATAATATTTTACTTTATTGATGCAGAAGGAATATGGATATATTTCTCTATAAGTCTGCAGGTTTTTAAATTATGGTGCGGCTTTTTTAAACTACATTTTTTCACAGTTACACAAATGGAAATTATGTTCTCATAAACACTGGAGTTTCACCACCCTTATGGAAACACCTTGCTGCTTCCATTGGAGGTCAAAACAGTATAATTACCCAATTAAATTTGCCAAACACTTCTCATGTATACCAGTGCGACCTGTCTGACTCTGCTGTTTGACACACCTTTGGAAAGCTTTTAATTCCTCTTGATTTTCAGTTCTGTTTTCAAACTGTTAGAGGTTCTGTTGGCTGTTTC
>JAJIBD010015132.1:0-42562 GCA_021461705.1 Cryptotis parvus
TATTGTTTAGAGTATTACCCCCTAGCGTTAAGTATTTGTTATTTATATAAAACCTAAAAGGGCACATATGCAAAAACAACACAAAAGATTCTGTGTTTACAGATATAAAACCTAAATAGCACTTAGAGAGAATACGGAACAGAAACATAAAAGACAAGCCACGCTCCCGAGTAATGATACATTAAGTATGGCCCTACATGATATTCACTTCATGAACTCAATTTCTCTGAAATATTTCAAGTTTTTCACATTTTAAGCCACGCATATTTCAGTGGCTTAATGAGCATATAGAAAATATTACCAAATTTCTCTTCACAATTTTAGCATGCATTATCATATATAGAACTGTTGTAGAGGATGTAAGTAAGATGGATCCAGCACAGGAGCAACGCACAGAGCTGAGAGAGAGGAACCGTACTTCGAGGCACTTTGGAACAGCCAATGGGACCAGAAATGAGTGGGTGAATGTAAGTGCCCCCATGGATATTCTGGCTCAGGAGAGCACTATTAAATGAAACTAGCCAGTTGCCCACCTAGAAATGCCAATCTGAAGTGGATTGCATAAGGATGGTAACAATGCTCCCATCCAGCAACACCATTGGAGCCCCACAGCCCCAGCCTCTATGTTAGCAAAGCAGAGTTCTAATTAGTCTGAACAGGGTTTTTGAGTCCAAGTTCCGGCCTCGGGGGCTGGCATGGGAATTGGAGATACCGGGAAGTAATCTGGGTACCCTGGGTGGGGTCCTGGCTATTCACTACAGTAAGGGTAGTCCTGCTGCCATTTTCCCCCAGGACCAGCCCAGTCAATCGCTGCATAATATGGAAGAAAACCTTCCTGAATACCAACGGGATATGGAGACTCAGGATGAAGCTTGTGCCCTGGTCAGGCCCTCTGCTGGACTGGAGGCTCCAGCCCCACGCAGAGTGCCCAAGTCACAACGCTAGCAGCCCCAGTCTCCGGAATCCTGGTGCCTGCCTGGGTGGCAGTGACCATTGCTCCTGGGGCCCAGGTATCTAGCACCAAGAGTATGTCAACATGGACTTGTGGGGCAAATGCAACCAGCAGCCAGTGGGAACCTTCAGTCTTCCTGATACCCAAAATGACCATTGTGCCTGGGACCAGATACAGAAATACTCATAACCAGTTTTGTAAGACGTTAAACATCCAAGAGGTATGTGGGTGTCAGTGCTACAAAAACTGCCTCAAAAAGGTGGAGCCCTTTTAAAGCACCGTGGAAGGGATGAATCTTGCTAGGCCCACCTGCACAAACAGAGCCAGCAGTCAAAAACCTCCACACTCCACAATTGCTGCCAGGCTCAAAGTTGGACTCCACTGCTAGGGATGAGCCACATCCAGAAATTAAACTTTTGAAAATCATGTGTGTGAATTTTGTGGCTCAAATCTCTAGACTTTCATCGGAGTCAGGGATGGGCTCCCTCTTCTCATATTTCCTGCACTTCCAGAAGGTCCAGTAGTCACACACACACACACACACACACACACACACACACACACAAACTACACAGTTAAGGAAATTCAACTCCAGTATATCACTTCATTAAAAAGTTTGGAATTCTTGGAGCTTTCAAAGTCAACAACACTGGTAAATCAGGAGTAGTGAGCAAGGTTATATGGGATGTAATGTAGAAGGCATCAATTAATGCAGGTGGGCCTCACGTGGGTGGCTTATGAGAAGTGTGGGAAAGGGGAGAGAGATGGTCACTTTCTCTCCAGCCACACCTCTGCTGCCCAGGATCCTGGTCAGGTAAAGGACTAATAAAGGACAACTCAGATCTAGGCCTTACCTAGTGTTTCAGGTTCTTGTCTTCCTCTTAACGGTAATTTCAGGAGTAGATGAGCAGTGTGAAGTAGAACAGATTTTATTTAGAGATTTTGGACAGGGAAGGAGGAGGAAAAATGAGAGAGAGGTACACATCTTAAGAGGGGGAGATGAAGGTCACACATAGGTGCTCAATTGCGGCACCATGTCCTCGGCCATTGGGCTCAAGCAGCACATGGCCTCAGGCAGCATATGCACACCTTCCTTTGGTCAGATGGCTTTGAATAGATTTCTCCCCCAGCTACCTCCCATATAGGGCTTCAACCTAGGTTAAGGTTCATTGTCAAGTCCATTGCTGCCGGAGTTATTTTGGGAGTGGTTTTCATTGAGAATCTTCTTTACTGTTCCTGCTGGATCTTCTATCCTGGGTGTAACCAGATTAGGGGCTGGGCTGAGAGACAGGTTGATCCAGATTCCTCAAGGTATACTGAGGGTCTTATCAGGTGTTTGGTTCCTCCAGTTTCCAAAAAGGTGGAATCTGGACAGTAGTAGGTGAAACTTCATTGCCTTGGGGTCCCCCTACTATCTGTCTGCCAACATCACAATCTCAATTAACAAAACATCAACACAGAAATCTTAACTCCTAACATTCTAATGATCTGGTATCCTTGATCACTTGATCACTTGAATCCCATTATTCATCGATTTTTCTAGCGGGCGCCAGTAACATTTCCCTATCACGTACAATGTAGCCCAGTGGCATCTGGTTGATTCAGGAATATGAAGAGCCTCAAAACCGTTCCTTCAGGGTCTTTAAAAGGAAGTCTTACCATCTTGTAGGTGGGCGGCCACGTGATCTTTTGATATCCCGTGGGATCCAGTCGGTAATGGCTCTAGTCAGCGGGTTGTTCAAAATCACATTACATGTCCAGCCCATCTGATTTTCGATGCGCTTGGCAAACGAGACAGCATCCCTGATTCTGGAATAGCGAAGGAGGTCAGAACTCGGATTCCTTCTCTCACTTGAGTGAGGCATGATATTCCAAGCAGAGCTCTTTGATTCCTCTCTGGGAGACCTGAATAGCATTCTCATCCTGCTTTCATAGGCCCAGGTCTCTGAGGCGTATGTTAATGCAGGGAGAACGGTGGAGTCAAAGAAATGTGCCCGGAGCCGGAGGTTCTTTGTCCTTTTAGCTATTTCTTCGATGCTTTTGAGGGCATTCCATGCTGCTCTCTTCCTCTCGCGCAGCTCAGGTTTTAGGTCGTTCATCATGTTGATTTCTCGACCTAGGTACACTAACTGCTGCATTCAGAGATGTTTGTTCCATTGAGAGTGAATGGGGCCTCTGGAACTAGTTCATTCTTCATGAACATTGTTTTCTTTAGATTCAGCTTAGACCTATCTTTCCACATTCTCAGTCAAAGTCAGCCAGCATTTGGGCCGCTTGGCTAATGTTTGGTGTAATTAGAATGATGTCATCAGCGAATGCAGAGGTGGTGTGCTGTCAAGCTGACCATCTATCTTTACTCCCATTCCTTCCCATTCTAATTGTGCGCATGATGTTCTTGAGGGTGGCACTGAAGAGTTTTGGTGAAATGGTATCACCCTGTCAACCCCTCTTTTCACATTAATGATCATTTTTTGTAGAATGGTGAGATCCTGGTGGTGAACTCCATAATACAGCTCACATAGGATCTTGATGTATTGGGTTTGAACACCCTGTTTGGCTAGGGCTTCGATGACTGCTTCAGTCTCCCACAGAATCAAAGGCTTTCTGTAAATCAATGAACGTGAGACAGAGCGGCATCTTGTACTCCCTACAAACCTCGATGAGCTTGGTTACTGTGTGGATATGGTCGATTGTGCTGAATCCTTTCCGGAAGCCAGCTTGCCTCGCATGGTTGTCCTTCATCTAGTGTTCTGCTAATCCTGTTCAGGATGACTCGTGTAAACAGCTTGTAGATGACAGACAACAGGCAGATGGGGCGATAGTTGCCGATGTTGTGAATGTCTCCCCTTCTTGAACAGTAGAATCCTGCTGGTTCTCCATTGGGAGGGCACCTTGCATTTGGACAGGTAGCGTGTGAAGAGCCAAGCTAGTGTATTGATGAGTACCGACGGCAGATTCTTCAGGTGTTCGTGGTCTGACTTTGTCTGGGCCTGGTGCTGTTCACTTCTTTACCGACAAGATGGCATGTCGGATTTCAGAAGGGAGAACTTTGGGAATGACATATCCATCCTGTGGAATTTGGTATGTGGGCAGGTGGATGTGGCTATCAAAGAGATTTGAAGTAGAAGTCCTGGATAATTTTCTCCATTGCCTTTCTGGAAGATGTGATAGATCCATCAGGGCACCGGAGGGCAGCTCATCTTGGTCTTATAGTTGGCGAAGGACAGGCGGGCAGTGGGAATGCTTTTCCCAGCTTCTGCTGCATCTTCCAGTATTTCTGCTCTTCTGTCTTTGAGGTCTTCTTATATCGCTTCTCTGCACCGTATAGCAAGCTTGGACGTTAGCATTTGGTCTCCTGAGGCTCGTGCCTTGCCACACTGGCGAATGAGCTTGAGATTTTCTGAAGACAGGCGTTCTTTTGTGTCTTCTCTCTCTCAAGCATTTTTCGCACAATCATTGAGGTGCTGAACCAGTCAGTTGTATTCTTCATCTATGTCGCCAATGATGGTATCTTCCCATGTTGCTGCAATGGTGCCAAAGAGTTCCCAGTTGGTGGTCGTTCTGGGAGTTCTCTTCTTAAACTTTTGCAGCCTTTTTCTCCTTGTTGCGGGAAGTAGGAATTTTGCACCGAAGGAGACGGTGGTCCAATCCTGTTTGGATTTGTGGACGACAGAAACATCGATCAGACAAAACCGTCGATTGAAGATGATGTGGTCACTTTCATTGTGGAACTGACCGCCAGGAGATTCCCATGTCCAATGTTTCGCTTCAGCTTTCTGGAACTGTGAGTTTTCATGAATGGTCTTGGTGGACATGATGAACTCAGAGAGTCACTCACCCTGTTCGTTCCATTCCTAGGCCATGGGTCCCTATGTGGAGTTCTTCAGCTGATCTTCTTGGTCCTATCTTGGTATTAAAATCACCGACTATGATCTTGTAGAAGGTGTGATCTTTTTATAGAACTCCTCCAATTCCTTGTAGAATTTCTCAATTTCATCTTCCTTGTATGTGGATGTTGGTGCATAGATAATGAAGATAGAAATTGCTGGCAGTGGGCCACATCTCTTCAAGTGTAATCGTCCTATTCGGTTTGTTAGGCATTCAAATGAATCAATGTTTAAGGCCATGTTACGTGTTGACAAGGACACCAACGTCACTGATGCCTCTTTCGTAGCATGTTCCAAGGAACAATTCTTTCTCAGTTTCAAATACAGCATGATGCAACTGACGCCTCCTCATCTCAGTCAGACCAATGATGTCATACGTGATCTCTTTTGCACGCAGCATCAGATCCTCAATATATGCTTCCGATGCCAGTGTCGTGCATTCAAAGTACAGACAGTCATTTTAGTCCTTCTTCGTTTTGGCGCCTAAGATTGCTGTGAAATTTTTATCAGGCACTGCTTCTTTGCCTTTCTTACTGCTGCTATATTAAGGGCTCTTTCGGGGTCAGGAAAATAAACATTTCTATTACTGGATTAGGCATAGTGAACACGCATTGGACATCTTGTCAGGCTCTGCCATGCGGGCGCTATATTCTCATTACTTGTGGGGCTCTCTCAGAGGGTGGGCAGAATATTTATGGTAATTGGAGGTAAATCACACGGCCACATTGGCCGCCAATGGGGAAAGCTGGTTTCTGCTCTGCTGGGTGTACCTGTGTCTTAGGCTCAAGCATTCCTGGGCTTGAAACTCTCCTCTGAAGGGGAGGGTCTCTGCCAGGTGGGTCCTTGTGAGGCTGGGTTTCTGCCAAGCCAGGCTGGAGACTGGATTAAGCTGCTTGGTGGTGATCTTACCTGCAGAGAGTGGATTGTGAAGATCGCTGCCAACAAGGTGTGGGGCTTTCTCTGGGCTCCTCCGGGCTCCATTGGGATGGTGGACTTGGGTCGGAAGTTGCTCGTGGTCCATGGAATGCAGGGGTTCAATAGGTAAAGCTGGTTTCTGCTCTGCCGAGTGTACCTGTGTCTTATTAATCTTGTATACAAGGTTTAATAACCCCCATGGTCAGATTTCTACATCTTCTCACTAACTTTCTTCTCTGAGCAACATTTTTTGATTATTCTTGTGAGCAAACTGTAAAGAATATAAAATAAAAATTGAGGATATTCTATGGGGACAGGCTATGAGGGATGTGTAGGAAACTTGGAGATAATTTTTGTGGTAGAGGAAGGTTCAATGCTTCTAGGTTGATGGAATCTTTGAATGTCTGTAACAAATAGCCGTGAACATGACTTTTAGTAAAGAGTTGGCCACACCATGGGGTGACTGACTTTATGGGAGCATCGGGCGACCTACCAAGGAGAAACTCTGAGAGACCGTCTTATGTGCAAAAAGCAAGGGATCTATTAATGGGGAGCATACTCAGGCTCCATAGCGTGACCACAAGTGGTCGGTGTGTAAGAGCCCCGACCCTTCCAGGGAGGATCTTTAAGAGATAATTCCCACCGCTACAGAAAAACCGTAGCATAACCATCCAATAGATTTAAAATGAAAAAGCCAATCAAGGCTCGCCCGCAGGCAGCCAATCACTTTGTACCAGGTAACCATGAGCTTCCAATCAGATCATATTTAATACTTCTTTCTATATTTGGCAGGGCATGGCCCAGTCTCCCAGTCTTTAGCATTTCACACCAAATATAAAGAGGATGTCAGGAGCAACTTCTGGAATGTTTGTCTTACAGCCCTCCTGGAATTATTTGCTTAATAGGCCCTTCCTGTTGTGCTCTTGTTGAGCCATCATTTTATCAGTTACTCTTGGTTGAGCTTCATCATTTTATCAGCACCCTGGTTCCTGGTTTTTTTGTGTTCTGTATGAGGGCAAGGGCCATTCTTTCACTTTTAACCACAGTGTTTATATAAGATATGATGGGGAAATAAAATAAAAAATGAAATAATCAAATAAATGCAGTTCCTGTTTTTTTTTTTAAAGAACTGATGAATCCATTTTTAAAAACATCATTATAAAAGTAGAAGTCTCAGTTTCCCTTGCCATTTCCCCCTTAAATCTAATACTGCTCTCCAAGGTCCTGCTTTAACATTCTTGGAATTCTTTAGAACTGAAAAAAAATTCTGAGCTGGAGTTTAGGCTAACAGGAGACTTAGATAATGGAAAATGCCTGAAGCAAATGGTTTCAAAAAGACTCAAAAACCAGCAAGAATCTATAAATTCTTTGCATCCTCTGTAGTACTTGTTTATCAATTGATAAGAACTGCAAAAAGCCATTAGAAGGGCCTACCCAATATTCTCTTATTTTTTAATTTATTCCTATTCTAAGTTCCTCCCTACATGCATAATTTATTCTTTGTCTTCTACTTTTCAATAGAAGTTTCTGCTTTTCAGCTCCGAGTTTGAGCATTTTTTATTGCTCAGTATTTTCATCCTTGATAAGAAATACAAAAAGGCCTTTTTAAAAGGACCTACCAAAAACTCTCTTTTTTTTAATTTATGCCAATGTCAATATCCTCCCACTTGGGGAGGTTTTAACTTTCTCCTCTGCTTTGCAATAGAACTTTCTGTTTTTCAACTATGTTTCAGGATTTTTTATTGCCCAATATTTTTATTTTGAAAATATTGAGGAACCACTGGGAACCATGTTTTTAACATAGAGCCCCACTGTAACTGCTTCTGCATCAATTAAATATGAATCCATACATCTACATCAACAATAAGATTTAGAATTATGCAATATTATAAATTTGCTGAGTGCTGTGAGGCATATTCAGCATGCTTTTAAAATACAAATTTTATTATAGATTTTAAATAAATATTATTGAATTTGATAGGGTTTGAGAATTGAGCACAGTTTTATCTTTAAATATATTATCTCCTGGGTTAAGGCACTTGTCTTACATAAATTTAATCACACACTACACACATGCTTCCTGAGCACTCCCCATGAGTGATTCCTAAGCACAGAGCCCTAACAAGTATGACCCCAAAAGACAAATGACAGCAACAAAATAGTGTCTCCTTTAATATTAGTGGAAACATAAGAGTATTTTAAGAAAAGTATCAATATAAGAATACATGTCTTCCTTTAGCAATCAGTTTTCAATTATTATAATGATGTGTGGTTCATAAATTGTAACTGTTTTTTACATTTGTAGTCTGATGGATAAATGCACCCATGGTATAAATATATATTAGATATTATATATTAATTAGATATTAGATAGTAGATATAGTCACAGGTTACTGAAGTTTACCAAATTAATATTGACTTGTATTAGATATTATTTTAACATGTATTTATATAATAATCTTTTATTGCAGTTTTTAGAAATGTAACCTTATATGGATGGTGGCAAAGAATATGCATGGATGTATTTGAAGAGAGTAGAAGTGAGATTTCTATTTTTCTGTTACTCATTATAAAAAAGACAAACACTCAGAATCATGAAGCAAAATTAAGTTATTTATAAAAATTAAGGCGCACATATAAGGGTACACACACACATATATATATATATATATATATGATAGATAGTTCTGTAGGTCTCTAACGTATTTATTCATACATTAAACAATTTGAATCATCTTGTGTATTCTTAAAAGATGTTTGCTTGAAAGTTAAATTTGTTCTCTGTCAACTATTGAGTATAATATAATATTTTAAATGCTGGTTAAAATACAGATTACAAAGCAGAAATTTCCAGGATTAAGGTTAGAATTGAATGTGATCTTGGTATCTACATAAACTTGCATGCACAATTAAACCTTTATAAATATTCTGAGAAAGGTTTGCATAAATATAACCCCAATATATTTTTGTTTCTCTTTTTGGAGGTTGGGATACACTCGGTGCTGTTCAGGGCTTATTCCCGGCTCTATGCTCAAGGGTAACTTCTGACAGGACTTGAGAAAACTATATGGGTGCTTGGGATGGAATTTGGATTACAGATTATCGGCAACACAAGCATTACTCTCACTCTGAAATTACTTAAAATTATTTTGTGATATTTTATAACAATTTTAGGTGGTTCTATGTTTCCTAATACTAAGTAAAAAAGATGTTAGCATAAAGACCAAAGTAAAATTTGAAGATAAAAAATGAAAGCTTATAGTAGCCTTTTGTACCAAAGCATATTGATCAGTAGTACTACATCAGCGAACAATTCAGGCAATCCCTCCACTGGAACTGAAAACACAGGTTCTTTGGTAGCAACACACTACACACGTAATAAAGCCCTTATGCAATGTTTTTAGGAGATGATTGCCTTCTTTCCCAAAGTTTTCTAAGGTAAAGTTCTATAATAACCAGATAACTGTGTGTGAGAGGCAAGAGAATCACATGTTCAAAGTGTTAGAAGTTTATCAGATGAGGTGTAATGTAAAAGCTGTTGTTTGAGCAAGGATTTAAGGAAATGGAGGATTATTAATACAGATTTTGTGGGGTGTGTTTCAAACAGAGTAAAAGCCAAACCAAATTCCGTGAGATCCGGTTTTGTGTATTATCAGGAACAGCAAAGGGGCTTTCAGTGCTGTATTATGAGAATCAAGTAGCAGTAAAAGGAAATGAGGAAAAGGTTCTGATGCAGGTCTGCGCCCATGGGTGGCCTAATGTGAGGCGGGGGAAGGGATTTTAGCTTCTCCCAGTCATCTCTGACACCTGGGGCCGCTTGGCTAAGGACTAAATAAAGTCTTCATGAGGCCCTGCGGCAGGGGCCTGAGCCCCACCAGCCCCACGAGGTGGCCGTCAAGCCACACCTGATGTTCGGCTTGATCTCTAGGCATGGGAAGTTGATCCCCCACCACACCCGAGATTTCTGGGGAACCACAGACTCAGGCTGGAGCCAGGGAATTGCTCTTTGCAGGAAAGGAGTCCGTCCTAGGCCTTACCCAGGGTTCTCCGGGTTCTTGTCTTTCTCGAAGAAAAAGAACTTGGAAGGGGGAGAAAGAGAGAGAGAGAGAGTAACACGCTCAAGGAAGAATATGGGCTACCCAAAGAGAGTGCCAACTGATTTTCGAATGGGCTTTTATCCTCTTTGACTGGAATGCCTGGAGTCTTCTGCAAGCTGGGTCCCGGAAGGGCAATTCATCTCCCTCAGGAGGTTTAATCAGCTAAAAGCCATTAGAAGTGGCCAGTGGCCTATGGGCTTTGCACATCATTCCCTTGGCCTTCCCTTCCCTCAGGGTCTATTGTTGATAAAGATTTTATCAAGACTGATTAAGGCTTTTCCAAACAGGTGACTCTGGATAGCTGAAGGACAGTTTTTTCCTTCAGGAATTTTTTATTGCTTGTGGCACTCCCCTGTCTCCCCTGCCTACAACAGTTATAATTCAGAAACCAAAATACTTCTAATTTTTAATCTGTTTAAAAGTCTAAGAAGAATTAGAATAGCATCTGAAGATTTTTTTCTTCTCTGTGGGTCACGTTCTTGACTCTGTGTTAATGATTCAGTAGCTGGCAGAGCTCTGTGGAACTCTATGGGGTACTGGGGGTTAAATCTGAGTCAGGAGCATTCCAGGCAAGTGTCCTACAAAGTGTACAATCTCTTTGACCTTGAAATAATTTTAATTTACTTTTATTTTTTGTTTTATGGTCACACCTGGCGATGCTCAGGGTTACTCCTGGCTCTGCACTCAGGAATTACTCCTTGGAGGTGCTCTTGGGACCATATGGGATGCCAGGGGATCGAACCGGGCTGGCACAGGTCAGCTGCGTGCAATGCAAACGCCCTACCCACTGGGCTATCTCTCCAGCCCTTAGTTTTAAAATAATTCATCTACTGCTCTTTAAAATGCTTCATAGGAAGGGTACACCTACAAAGTATTCAGTCTGTTTAGGAGGTTACTGAAGTTTACCAAATTCATATTGACTTGTATTAGATTATTTAACATGTATTTATATAATAATCATCTTACTGCATTTTCAGAACTGTAGTCTTACGTAGATGGTGGCAAAGAAGTATGAGCATGGATGTATTTGAAGAGAGTAGAAGTGAGATTTTCTATTTTTCTATGACTCACTTATAAAAATTCAACACTCAGAATCATGAAGCAAAAATTAATTTATTTTTAAAATTCTTTCTCAGTTTTTCCAGATAAATATAAGATTTTTATCTTCTGTATTTTCTTTTCACTTTTTATTTATGTAGCCTTTTGGGTCTTCAATAACGCTAAGGCAGGTACTATTTTCCAGGAGTTGTTAACATTTTTTAGTCTGAGTAGAGTTCAAGTGATTTGGCTTGATAAGGCTAAGTGGCAGAGACAATCTTGAACCTACATGCTCTGACACCATATTGAATGTTCTTTCTGCTTTGTTAGGAGTCCTTCAGTATTCATCTGTCTGCCTTAATCTACACTATACTCATTTATAATCCTTATTTTAAAGCATAAGAAGTTCTGAAATAAATAAAAAATACATTTGACATTAAATATAACTGTAAATCAGATCTACTTTTTTGACCAAGAAGGAAAGACAGGAAAAATAGTTACTTGCAGATGTTTAGCAACATATTTCAAATGAAATGTACAACAGCAAAGCTGATACATTTTTATCCTTTGTAATCAAACAACAGACTACAGAAGACAGCTTCATTCCTTGAATCCTCAAGATTCAAAATATTTAAATGATAACAGTGTAGAATGAAAAGCAGAAGTTCCAGTCCTGATTTAGTAGTGTAGACAAATGTAAAAATTACGTAGTATCTTTTTTCAGACAGGAAGTTTGGCAGGAGCTTTCCTTTCCACCTACAAATTTGTCTCCGGCAGTAGTGATTTTTAACAACTGCTGCAAATAGGTAATACCTTGAGATATTCCATTGCATGGGTATGGAAAACCTAGCATAAGTGGTCTATCAACACCACATTACACTTGTGGTAGCAAACAATAGTGTAACTATTGCCTTTATAACTTTTATTGTCATTTCAAAATTAGAGGTGACTTTTTCAGGGTCAAAATGAGTTTTCCAATAGAACTATTTGCAGATATGTAATAGACCACCACCACCTCTACACACCAATAAAATAATAGTCAACAATGAAAATATTTCCTTCGTTCAAGCTTACTTTCCTGAATACTTAATAAGAATTCAGAAGTTGAAGAGCCTAGTATCTAGCACGTGTAATATTTTTGTATTATTATATTTCTTGAGACCAGACTGGAGGGCAGTTACTTTTCTAATCTCTCCCATTACTACCCCTTATAAGCATGGCAATATACACACCCATGAATAGCCTGTGTTCGCGCACTATTATTGGAACTGAAGAGCCTGCTCTTAGATCTTCACTCACATGCATGATGCCTATCTGACTAGCATTAATCTATTGAATTCCAGCTTGTTTTTCTGCTAAAAAAAGCATCACTTTTTTTTTTATTTTGCAGGCAACTTATTAATATTATGGAGTTTACTGTAGGCAGATCTTATAACACAGGCCTATTGAAATTTCCACTATTTGGGGACAAGAGAGATAATTAAGAGGGAGAGAAACCAATTTAATCCCAAGAACTGATTTCCTGGTGCATTTCCTGGTGAGATTCCTAAACAGAGCTGCAGGAATACACCCTGTAAAATCATCGTCACACAAATGTCCTCCTACAATATGAAAAAATGTTTCTATTGCTGACGGCCTTATGTTTTCTGATCAAGTTCATCTTGATGTTTACTTATTTAAGATTTTATGTTTTCCTTTATTTTTCTTGAAAAACTGGTGACAACATTGTTCAGGACAATCTAGAGAAACAAACTAAAAAAAATTTCCTGTCTATTCTGGTTATCACATTATTCTACAAATCAGTAACTGATGCCAGTGTTTTGAGGATTACGAAATGGATAGAAGTTTAATACTGGGCTTATGTTGCTCACTTTTTACATTCCAAATATTATACTGTGTTGAAGCTAATATTTGTCATATGCTTATATATTTTAGGTATATCACCAACATGATTTTAATAAATATTTATATTCCTGTGTCAATATTTGGACTCAGGGCAACTGATTACAAAAATTTTGTGCATATATGTCCATATTACATTGTTTTAGGAAGTGTTTCTATAGTTACAATATGTAAGTCATGTGTGGTAGGATATTATAATAAAATTAACACTGAAGTATAACTAAAATATATGTTTAATGAATATTTGCATATGGCTGCATATTTAATCATTTTTTTTCTTTAAGTTTATAAGACAGATATTATATTTTTTATAGAGAACATAGCTGGAAAATAAAGTATAGAACAAAGCAAAACCAACTCTCTGAAAGGGTACTGATGGCAACATTTTTATTTACCAGATGCAGATAGTTCAAATGTTTGCCTTCAATCTTGGATCATGATGCAGGCAGCAATGAGAACTAAAATACAATTCAATTAACTATTTGGGCACATCTAGGTAGCAGTTGATGTTTACAGATATTTGTATACAGTGTGTTACTGTCATGAATTATTCTCCCGTGGTGTTTAGTCACTTTCCCTATGGTTCTTGACTGCCATTATCAATTCTCTTGCATTGTAATTCTGTAATGTTCCCTTTTTGACTGGCAAAACTACAGAATGAACAAAATTTATTTGGCAGTCTACTGTAGCAGATTTTGGAGTTTAGTATGATGTTTACTAAATTTATTATCTAGTCACAATGTGATAGTTGTGTTTAAAATTCCAGAGTGATAGCACAGCTGATAGGGCGTTTCGCCTTGCACGTGGCCGACCCAGATTCTATCCCAGGCATCGCATATGGTCCCCAAGCACCACCAGGAGTAATTCTGAGGAAAGAGCCATGAGTAATCTATGAGTGTCACCAGGTGTGACTCGAAAAAGAAAATAAATAAATAAATAAAATTATCTTTATCTCATGTCTGTGATCTTAAACACAGTAATCTTTTACAAATGCAAAATGGTACACTGCAAAGCCACAATAAAATATAAAACATAGTTGACAACAATCTTGATGGAATGGGAGGTAATCACATCAAGCAAAATAAGTCAGAGGGATAAAGAGTAAATCCAGAATAATCTCAATTATCTGTAACATACACAGTAACAAGACCTGGGAATGGAAAATACTGAATTGTGGCAAATACTTTCCCTTGGACTCTAGAATTTAGAAAACCAATAAATGACAGTTATTGGATCAGCAATATAAAGACATGAAGTGGCAATAGCATGAGTGCATAGTTAAGAATAAAGCACTTTTTGATGATTTAAGGGTGAATTACCATGTACATCAAAAGCTCAACAATTAACACTAGTAGGGCCACAGTGATGGAACAGTGGGTAGGGCAGTTGCCTTGCATGCAGCTCGACCAGGTTTCGATCCTTGGCATCCTATATGCTCCCCAAATACCACAGGAGTAATTCCTAAATGTAGAGCAAGGAGTAACTCATGAGCGTTGCTGGATGTGACCCCAAAAAGAAAAACTAACACAAAACAATACTAGTGGAAGCAAGTAATCTAGCTTCTAATACGCAGATTTAAATACAACAAAATTAATTTTCTAAAGAGGTAGATTGGGAGAGGAAAACTTCATTCATTGTTCATGAGATGCTGTATGGGTGGTTAACTTGGAGTTGAAATATTGTCTGATACTCTGCCATCAATAGTTTTGTAAACCCCAGAGAATACTACTTTTAATTAAAATTAAAAATTATTGGGGCCGGAGCGATAGCCCAGCAGGTAGGGCATTTGCCTTGCACACGGCCTGCCCATGCCGGGTGGCCCGGTTCAATCACCCGGCATCCCATATGGTCCTCCGAGCACTGCCGGGAGTAATTCCTAAGTTCAGAGCCAGGAGAACCCCTGAGCATTGCCGGGTGTTACCCAAAAAGAAAAAAAAATTACTTCTTTGTCATGGACTTAGAGGTAGTCCATTTGGTAAGGCACAGGATAGACAAGTAACCCAATAGATCTGAGTTTGATACCACTGTTGTAGGATCACAATCAAAAGAACATCAGAAAACTTAGTCTTTATTACACCAACTTTTTGGCTTATCGTACTAGGCAAGGATGCAGCTCCACACAGAAGCCCTGGACCGACCTTTTGTTAGAAAAAGTCTCATCCTGATGCTGTGAGCATTTTCATAAGCACTTGCAAAACTTCTTCTACCCACCAGAGTTCATATCCTGGTGTCCAATAAGTTCACTAAAGGGAAGTAAAGTAAGCAATATTACAGAAATGAGAAAAAGTAGTTGTAGCAGGAACACATGAACAAGCAATTAGCCGTCTTTAACCACATCCCATTAGAACCCTAGTCTATTGTTCGCATTTGCAATCCATGATGGGGTTTTTGGCCCTTTTGAGAAGATCAACATTATTAAGGAATTAAATAATTAAGTCAGCTAAAAGATAAACTTCTAAAAATCTAAACTTTTAATCCTTCTGTTCAGTCTCTCCTTTACACTAATACCAAGCGGCCTCCTGAAATTACCATAAAAGTATAGACTGTAGTTCCCAGAACACCACAGGACATGACCCTGGATCTATGAGCCAGTTTGGCCCAGGGGATCCCGTAAAGGGCTTGAACAACCCTCCATCCTAGAAAGCTAATATCTGTGTGCCTGCTGACCTGACAAGTATCATCAGGAAGGTCCCTAAGTATCATCAAGAATGATTTCATTTGAGATCGCCCTCTTCCGGGCCCAACTCTACATTTTCAGATATTAAAAGTGGAGATGAAGAATACAACCGACTGGTTCAGCACCTCCATGATTGTGCGAAGAATGCCGAGAGAGAGAGAAAAACACAAAAGGACGCTTGTCTTCAGAAACTCTCGAGCTCATTCGCCAACGTGGCAAGGCGCGAGCCTCAGGAGACCAAATGCTAACGTCCAAGCTTGCTAAACAGTGCAGAGAAGCGATAAAAGCAGACCTCAAAGACAGAAGAGCAGAAATACTGGAAGATGCAGCAGAAGCCGGGAAAAGTATCTCGGACTGCCCGCCTGTCCTTCGCCAACTATAAGACCAAGATGACTGCCCTCCGACGCCCTGATGGATCTATCACATCTTCCAGAAAGGCAATGGAGAAGATTATCCAGGACTTCTACTCAAATCTTTTTGATAGCCACATCCACCTGCCCACATACCAAATTCCACAGGATGGATACGTCATTCCCAACGTTCTCCCTTCTGAAATAAGACATGCCATCTCATCGGTAAAGAAGGGGAACAGCACCAGGCCCAGACAAAGTCAGACCCGAACATCTGAAGAATCTGCCATCGGTGCTCATCAATACACTAGCTCGGCTCTTCACACGCTACCTGTCCGAATGCAAGGTGCCCTCCCAATGGAAAACCAGCAGGACAGTTCTACTGTTCAAGAAGGGAGACATTCATGACATCGGCAACTATCGCCCCATCTGCCTGTTGTCTGTCATCTACAAGCTGTTTACACGAGTCATCCTGAACAGGATTAGCAGAACACTAGATGAAGGTCAACCATGCGAGCAAGCAGGTTTCCGGAAAGGATTCAGCACAATCGACCATATCCACACAGTAACCAAGCTCATTGAGGTTTGTAGGGAGTACAAGATGCCGCTCTGTCTCACGTTCATTGATTTACAGAAAGCCTTTGATTCTGTGGAAACTGAAGCAGTCATCGAAGCCCTAGTCAAACAGGGTGTTCAAACCCAATACATCAAGATCCTTCGTGAGCTGTATTATGGATTCACCACCAGGATCTCACCATTCTACAAAGAAGTGATCATTGATGTCAAAAGAGGGGTTCGACAGGGTGATACCATCTCACCAAAACTCTTCAGTGCCACCCTCGAGAACATCATGAGACAATTAGAATGGGAAGGAATGGGAGTGAAGATAGATGGTCGGCAACTACACCACCTCCGCTTCGCTGATGACATCGTTCTAATAACACCAAACATTAGCCAAGCGGCACAAATGCTGGCTGACTTTGACCGAGAATGTGGAAAGGTAGGTCTACAGCTGAATCTGAAGAAAACTATGTTCATGAGAAATGAACTAGTTCCAGAGGCCCCATTCTCTCTCAATGGAACAAACATCTCTGAATGCAGCAGTTATGTGTACCTAGGTCGAGAAGTCAACATGATGAATGACCTAAAACCTGAGCTGCGCAGGAGGAAGAGAGCGGCATGGAATGCCTTCAAAGGCATCGAAGAAATAGCTAAAAGGACAAAGAACCTCCGGCTCCGGGCACATCTCTTCGACTCCACCGTTCTCCCTGCATTAACATACGCCTCAGAGACCTGGGCCCTACGAAAGCAGGATGAGAATGCTATTCGGGTCTCCCAGAGAGGCATCGAAAGAGCTATGCTTGGAATATCACGCCTCACTCAAGTGAGAGAAGGAATCCGGAGTTCTGACCTCCGTCGCTATTCCAGAATCAGGGACGCTGTCTCGTTTGCCAAGGCATCGAAAATCAGATGGGCTGGACATGTAATGCGATTTGGAGACAACCGCTGGACTAGAGCCGTTACCGACTGGATCCCACGGATGTCAAAAGATCACGTGGCCGCCCACCTACAAGATGGTCAGACTTCCTTGTTAAGACCCTGAAGGAACGGTTTGAGGCTCTTCATATTCCTGAATCAACCAGATGCCATTGGGCTACATTGGCACGTGATAGGGTCCAATGGAAATGTTACTGGCGCCCGCTCGAGCAAATCGATGAGTAACGGGATTCAAGTGATCAAGTGATCAAAAGTGGAGACATTCTCCTCCTGCAAATAAAAGTTCATTTTCTCAGTCTGAAATGATCTCCTATGGTATATTAAAAAGAAGTAAAATAAGACAAGAAACAATGTCCAACCAAAATCCCAGTAGGTTATGTCCACAGAATGATGATACAAGGAGAGTGTAGGTAAGCGTGAAAGGGTCTGGTTAACTGCAATAGAAGGATACTGACATTTGGGCAATTCTCATGGTATGGCCACATTGTAGGACTAAAAAATATACAGTTTTACACTCCTATGTGTAAGCAATTGTCATCTTCATAAAAAATACAGATTAGAGCATATTTTGAGGCTTATGTTTTCAATAGATGGACTAATAAATTTGGTATTACATTGCCAGACAAGGAACTGGAAAAGAGGCTTGGATTTCATCTGATAAAGTAATAAGTTAACCTACCACAGTTTCACAGATACTGACCTAGAGGCATGAGATGCCTATGCTAATGACAAAGACCATTTATTGCTCATAACAACAGCTAGAAAAACATAGCACCAGTGCCCCTGACTCCAAGTTAACAGATCAGAATGGTAAGGGTAAGGGTTGCCTGTAAATGCAGTGGAGGAATATCACAGGCCAAGAGAACAGAGCTTAAGAAATTTATAGGGACTAACAGGAAGCCTGCCTATCCTCCCACTAGAGAGACATTATCTTTATTACCTTGAAATGTAAGCAAATCTCTCTGGAGAGGAAAGAGAACTGTCTCATTTTTATTATCTTGAAATGTCTTCAGGGAGGAGAATGTCTCCATTTTTACTATCTGAAAATGTAAATCAATTTACTTCAAAGGGAATCCTTGTCTCTATCTTTTCAAAGTTATGTGCTTCAACAAATGTTCCTAAGTAAGATAGTCCAGGCATACATGGCTTTTTCAATACTGAAAAGTGTGAAAGCATGTGAGAGATTTATGGAGAATTGTCTTTCAACTTCTGGTTTCCGTTAGCTCTTCTTTGTTGCAAGTGAAAATACTTTATAGCTTAGTAAAGAAAGCTATAAACATGCACTTCTGGTAGGTTTTGAATCAAATATTTAGTTACTGCTGATTCATGATGCCAACACTAAGATAATGCACATGCATCAACATGACCTTAAGGGGGAAACCACTTTTCAAAACCTAATTTATAGATATGCCTGTTAGAAAGCAGACTCCGTGATAGGGGTGAGCACACCCTTTTCATCCTTGAGGCCCATATTGCTTTTCAGGTAATGCATGGTCACCTCCAGCACCACCAGAAGTGAATCACAAGCACAGAAACTCAAATCCACTGCTTGATGTGACCCCACATATACCTGTCAAAGCATATCTTCCTGTTCCATGGCATTTAACTCATTCTTATTAAGAGTCTTTATTTCAACAATGGAGAATATATTAAGAACTATGGAAGCTGGCATCACTCAAATAAGTTAGAAACTCTATAAAATATATCTGCGCTATTAGAAGGAAATTAGAATCATCCAAGAATTAAAATGTTCTGTATAAACAGTACCAGTTAGACTATATCAAAATAACTTGAGAAAAAACATGATAAATATTTTATATAATATATTGGCATAAAACATGAACCAAAGTAAGTATTTCAAGAAAATCTAGGTGGATTTCAAAGGGAAATGATGTCTGAACATGACCTTTAAGTTAAGCACTGCACATAAAAATGCTAACTGTCATTAGCAAGATAACTATCTCATGGTAAAACTTTAGGGTCAGCTATCATTTAGCAACCATTTAGTAAAACAATTCTCTCTTTTAAAAAATTTTTAATTTAGATTTTAATTATTTGTAGTGAATATTTTGATAAGCAGTTTCAAATGTAGCAGTAATGAGTCTAAGTTCCTAGGGGTTATGTTGAGATCAGTGGCCTGAGAGTAATGTCTGAATTGATAGAGAGCTGCTGGAGATTCAATGTTACATGAGAGTCATCAACCAGGAAACTGTGCAAGAGCCATGAGAGATGGAGAGATGGGCAACAATAGAAACAATGAATGTTTAAAAGAAGATGCCAGACAGCCAGGCATATGAATCTTTAGGGTAATTTTTTGTTTATAATTGTAGATGAAGCTTAAAATGTTAAATGTTATACTTATAATGCAATTACTTTAAGTATAACATGCTCAAGATCTTTCAGGGATTCTTCCTTCTGATAAATTACACAGTGCTTGTTTAGGATGATTGTCAGCACAACGTTACAATGCAATGAATCTTAATGACTCCACGATTGATTAATTGCTTTCCTAATTGTGAAAACTGAATTAAATAAATTAGAGTAAGAAAAATCAATTTGTCAGCCTCACAGCCCAATTAAGTTATAAAGTTGACAAATACAAGTTCTAAGTTTGGGGTCGGGAAATCATCAAATGTCTCTTGGTGAGCCCCAACTTCTATTTAATTAGAAAGCAAGTTAAATTCCTCTCAGAAAAGTTCTCTTCCACAGTCACTATAAAAATCAGCTTGATAAAAAATCAGCTTGATGAATTTCTTCATTTTAACATCAAATTCAATCTTTAGCGGTATCTCATATTTAATCTTTCTTGACTGTAGGTTCACTCTTATTTAGTTTTGTCATTTCACTCAGTCTCCCAAATCCTACAATTCATCATTGGAAGTCTTAACACATATGATGACTAATTTTTTATGTGAACTTTCTAGTGCACTACCCCATAAGCTCTACTTAAATTCATTTTCCTTAACAGTCAGTAGAATGTCTACATGATCAAATACTAAATTTAGTGCATTAGCACTTTATGAATGCCATGGCTCAGTTTTAAAAATTACCATTATTCTCAACACGATGATTTTTTATCCTTCTACAAACCCATTTAATCGTCACAAATGAATTAAAAATCACAGTTAATATTTATATAGTATTGGATGCATTGTACATACCCTGTTCTAGGAATCCCCCTTGTGAAAAAAATCATTTAGTTTCTATTACACTCATGAGGTAAATGTGATTATTTTCACTCTATTACAAGTGAGAAAAAAGTGTGGAGAGGTTATCACTGAACAAATGCTAAAAATATAAATGGGAAACAAGTGATTAGAGTGACTGCAACAGGTCTATCAATACTTGCATTGGATCTAGGCACTTAGTCTTTTTTAAATATATTTTATTATACCACCACGAGATAAAAAATTACAAAAAAGTTCATGTTTGGGTTTCGCCATACAGTGTTCCAGCACCCAACCCTTCACCAGTGTCCATTTCTTACCACCAATGTCCCCGATTCCCTCCCCCTCCCCTAGCGTGCCTCTATTGCAGGTTCTTTATCTCTTTTCTCTCTTTCTTTTTCTCTCTCTCTTTCTCTTCCTTCTCTTCCTTCTCTTACATATTGTAATATGTAATATGTAATCTCTTCCTTCTCTTACATATTGTAATACATATACTTACAGGTTGTCATGTGTATCTTTTTGCCTGTATTTAATGCTAACTTCTATGTGGTAATAGCACTTTCGACAATTATTGGCACACTGTTCCCTTATCTGTTTTCCTAACCGCTGCTCCCACATGTGTATGGTAATTTCCACCTTTGACAAGACCTCCTGATCCATCTTTTGTCTGACATTGGATGTTGGTATCATAATACATGTGTGTGAATATACATATATACATGTATATATAGGGTAAAAGTAATTTTATAGGGTAAAGTATATATATATGTATATAAACAGATATACATATATATGTCATGCAAATAAATGCAGTCACTCTATATCTGTCTCTCTCTTGGCTAATTTCACTCAACATGATCCTCTCCATATCCATCCATTTTAGGCAAATTTCATAACTTCATTTTTTAATAAAAAAAAAATGAAGATGCTAACAGCTGCATAGTATTCCATTGTGTAGATGTACCACAGTTTATTTATCCAGTCATCAATTCTCGGTCACTCTGGTTGTTTCCAGATTCTGGCTATTGTGAATAATGCTGTTATGAACATAAAAGTAGGGATGGTGTTTCCACTGCAAAGGCACTTAGACTTTATACAGTTTGTTTCAATGTTAAAAATTGAACAGTCCATTAAATTTATAGACAGGAATATTTATATTTTGATGACATGCAGACTGATATGTTGATTTTAGACATTGAAGATGTCTAAATGATTTTAGACATTTTGATGTAAAATGTGTTTTTCTGCTAATTTTATAAGACATAAAACCATTTCTATGGTTTCTATACACCATTTATATCCCAGACACAGTGGAATTGTTCCAATATGTGAAATTTATGGCCACGGGACTGTTGTGTCTGAAATACAATGTCAAACAAGTGTCCTAAATTCTCTATATCATACAATTGTATTCTCAAGTGTATTATATTTTAGGTGCTAGAGCAACAGTGCAGTAGATAGGGCATTTGCCTTGCATTCAGGTTTAATCCTTTACACTCCATTTGGTCCCCAAATCTTCCAGGACTGATCCCCAAGTACAAAGACAGGAATAAGTCAGAACCACTGCTGGTGTGTCCCACAAAATATTGTATTGTATTTGAACTTTAAATTTTTTCGATGAAACAATGTTAGTTTTCATAATATAATGATACACAGATGGTTTATGGTCTGACATAGAAAAATATTGGGCCTCCTGGTATGAACCCAGAGCCATAGTAGAGCCTGAGAAGCTACCCATGTTATATTCAATATGCCAAAAGCAGTAACAATAATGGACCTTATTCTCAATGAATGGAGACATTACTGGCATCTGCTTGAGTAAATTTATGAACAATGGAAAGAAAAGTGACAAGTGACAATGATACACAGATAACTTTGTTTATTTAATAAATATGATTTCGTAAAGTTATAAACTGCATATATCTTTGTCAACATGGTGCTTAGAGTGCCATACATCTATCAAATTTCAATAAATTTCTTTTGAATTCTTCACTAGCTCATACTAATAACATAAAATTATAAGTTCAGTCATTTATATATTTTAAAAAAAATAAAATTTACTTCCAATCTGCTAGATAGATAATAGAACAGAACAGATAGATAACAGATAATTGGTAAGGTGCTATTCTTGCATACAACCAGCTCTTTTCTATATCTAACATTACTATGGTACCCTCAGTAATGCTGGGATACTTATACCATCTTTCAAGAAGAGTGAAAGAAAGAAAGAGAAGGGAAGAAAAAGAGAAGAAAGGGAAGGAAGAGATGGAGAAGTAAAGGGAAGAGAAAGGAAGGGAAAGGAAGGGAGGGAGAAGGGGAGAGGAGGGAGCTGGGGAGGAGAAGGGAGAAGAGAGGAGATGAGAGGAGGAGAGGAGATTAAGAGGAGAGGAGAGGGAAGGAGAAGGAAAAAGGGGGAAGGGGAAGGGTAAAGGGGAAGGAGAAAGGTAAAAGGGAAAGGGGGGAAGGGGAAGGGAAAAGTGGAAGGGAGAGGAGTGGAGGTGAAAAGAGTGGAGGGCAGGAAGGAAGGAGAGTGGAGGAGGGAAAAGAGAGTGGAGGAGAATGGGGAGGACAAAAATGGAATGAAGGAAATGGAAGGGGAGGAAGTAGGGAGAAAAAGAAAAATAGAAGTAAAATTTACTAGAAGTAAAATTTACCTACATGAAATGAAAAAAAAACTCATCTATATTCTCTCTCTCTCTCTCTCTCTCTCTCTATATATATATATATATATATATATATATATATATATGTATATGCGCGTATTAAAAGCCCTTAATACGGCAGCAGTAAGAAAGGCAAACAAGCAGTGCCACACAAAATTTCATGGCCATCCTAGGCTGCCAAAACGAAGAAGGACTAAAATGACTGTCTGTACTTTCAATGCACGTACACTGGCATCGGAAGCATATATTGAGGATCTGATGCTGCAAGCAAAAAAGATCAAGTACGACATCATTGGTCTGACTGAGACGAGGAGGCGCCAGTTGCATCATGCTGTATTTGACACCGGAGAAGAATTGTTCCTTGGAACATGCGACTAAAGAGGCATCGGTGGCGTTGTTGTCCTTGTCAACACGAACATGGCCGTAAACATTGATTCATTTGAATGCCTTACAAACCAAATAGGACGATTACACTTGAAGAGATGTGGCCCACTGCCAGCAATTTCTATCTTCATTGTCTACGCACCAACATCCACATACAAAGAAGATGAAATTGAGAAATTCTACATGGAATTGGAGGAGTTCTATAAAAAGATCACACCTTCTACAAGATCATAGTCGGTGATTTTAATGCCAAGATAGGACCAAGAAGATCGGCTGAAGAACTCCACATCGGGACCCATGGCCTAGAATGGAACGAACAGGGTGAGAGACTATCTGAGTTCATCATGTCCACCAAGACCATTCATGGGAACTCACAGTTCCAGAAAGCTGAAGCGAAATGTTGGACACGGGAATCTCCTGGCGGACAGTTCCACAATGAAATTGACCACATCATCTTCAATCGATGGTTTTGTCTGACCGATGTTGCTGTCGTCCCCAAATTCCAAACAGGATCAGACCACCGTCTCCTTTACTTCCCGCAACGGGGAGAAAAGGCTGCAAAGTTTAAGAAGAGAACTCACAGAACTACCACCAACTGGGAACTCTTTGGCACCATTGCAGCAACATGGGAAGATACCATCATTGACGACATCGATGAAGAATACAACCAACTGGCTCAGCACCTCCATGATTGTGCGAAGAATGCTGAGAGAGAGAAAGACACAAAAGGAAGCCTGTCTTCAGAAACTCTTGAGCTCAGTCGCCAACGTGGCAAGGCGCGAGCCTCAGGAGACCAAATGCTAAAGCCCAAGCTTGCTAAACAGTGCAGAGAAGCGATAAAAGAAGACCTCAAAGACAGAAGAGCAGAAATACTGGAAGATGCAGCAGAAGCCGGGAAAAGTATTCGCACTGCCCGCCTGTCCTTTTGCCAACTATAAGACCAAGATGATTGCCCTCCGACGCCCTGATGGATCTATCACATCTTCCAGGAAGGCAATGGAGAAGATTATCCGCTGGCTCCATGATCACAAAGAGCTGAAGAACATTTCTTTAGATAATGTGAATGAAGTCAGTAATTGTTGCTGGCTTTGGCATATCAAATACAATATTGGTAGCCTGCCAGTCTCTGCCATGCAGGTGGTATACTCGGTAGTATAGTAGGCTCTCAGTTCATGCATTTACTGATGAACCATATTATATATTCTACATATATAATATTCATATATTATATAATATATTATATATGAGATGACAAGATATCAGAAAAATATTCTGAAGCATAATATATCTCAAAGTTCATTTTAGAAGACATTTTAAATAAAGAATATAGTGTGGGTCTACTCATTTTTCTTCTTTGTCTTCAAATAGTCACTGTTTTTTATTTATTTAAGTACTCTAGCATAATATTATTACCAATGTTAAAACAGAAATTAGAATAAAATCAAATTTCATTCACTACAATCAGCATATCACTTAATTGGCAAATTTTTGCTTCAGTGGCTATGTGGCAATTAAAATTTTACTGTACTTTTTTTTATATGCACACTCAGCTCATATCTCAACTTCCATAAACCACTCATGAAATACAAGAATTTTCAGAGTCAATTAAGTCCTTTTTTGCTTCATTAAGTATAAATACATTACCCAATTCCTGTTAAATTTTATGGATATTTTAAACCAGTTTAAGCATTGTTAAGTTGTAGTCAGAATAGTTTCTATATGATATGAAATATGAGGAAGAACATTTCTGGCAATAAAACTCCTTCAAATTTTATTTAAATATATAAATTGATAATGCTCTTTAGTGAATATTTACTTCATGACATTTGATGTATTAAAGTTTTAAACTATAGTAAGTAAATAAGTAGTCTGTGGCTAATTCACTCTTATTTTCTGATATTAATTTGTGCTATTATAGCATCAATCTATAGCAGAATCTATTTTTTGACTGATTGTGAGCTCAAATAAACTGAAACAAATAGAATATTACTCAATTTTCTATTTCCGAATGTACTTAAATACAATAGTAAGACATTTTTAACACACTATGATTTAAACATAATATAATAAAAGGGGTTCTAACTTTGCAGATCAATATGACATCCATGAATCTGTTCAAATTACAGATTATCAAGCCCTACCTCACTCTAAACAAATTGGTGTACAAAATCACAATTGGGGGAACCTGAGTTTTAAGCATCTAATAGTAATATTGTGAGAGGATTCATTTTATTGATGAATATATATTTTATGCTAGAACTGATGGTTTAAAAAATTAGAGGTGAGGAAAATTAGGCTATTATAATAAGGAGAATCCAAAACAAAGTAGGAGACTTCAGCAAGGAGAATTCAAAATATACAGAAGACACTCCAAAGTAGAAATCAGAGCCTTGTAGCAAATAGAAGTGATGGGGGGAGGGGAGAACATACAGGAGTTCAAAATTATTTCAGAAATCCCTTTTGTGTTGATTTTACCAACAATTTACCAAAGTTAACTATGTGTGTTAATACACACTGACATATAAACCACATATGAGAAGACACACCTTAAAGAGAAGTCTAGATCAAATCAAGCCCTGCAATTTGAGCTCACAAGAATTTGAAGCTTGTGTTGTACAAACATGACTTCATTAAGATCACTTAGATGAGGTTTATCATTCATGTGCATTCTTTCAGTGTTCTATTATTTATCTCAAAATTAGGGGTGACTTTAGTTGTTATCAAACGTGACCCAGAATTAAACTAGAATTATCCATTGTTACATATTTTAGTGTGAAAAATTAAAATAAATTATTTCTTATGGCTCTATAATTTGTACAGAAATGCTTAAGTATTTTATCATCATTATCAATAAAACAAAGCTTTATTAATAGACTAATAAGATTAGATAGAAAAAATCCAAAATATAGTTTAATAGCTATAAAGTTAAATCTTAGAGGAATTTCTGTTTCACTTATTTTGCAAATTAACAATTTTGCAATTAATAAACAAACACAAACATTTGCAAAACATAAAAAAATTCTGAAATATGATTTTCATATTTTATCACTTGTATCACTTGTATCACTTGTCTTACTGTTGTTCATCAATTTGCTCAAGCGGGCACAGGTAATGTCTCCATACGTCTTGTGGCAAGCAAGTGTACCTCAGGAGCATCTGCTTGCTCCTGGAACAGGGAAAGCCTGAGACTATTATTTCATGGGAATGAGTCCATAATTGTTACTAGTTTTTGGCATATCAAATAAAACATGGGTAGCTTGCCAGGCTCTGCTGTGTGGGTGATATACTCTAGGGAGAAGGCTCTTATCTTGAGCATTTACTGATGAAACTCAAAGGAGAAAGATCAGGTTTTCTTTTGGGATGAGCTCTGAGGAGATGGGGAGTCTGAAAGTTGAAAATAACTGACCTCATGGTGCGGGGGGTTGCTCTGGCTTCATGCTAGGCTCACTGGGATGACAGGTCCCAACTAGATCCTGCCTAGTACTGTATACAGTGTATAAATGTGAAAGATCCTGGGAAGGGCCTGATCCTAACATCTATTACATCTAAGACTGTCGTGCATCCACAGACCTGTGAGTCTGGCATGTCTCCCTTCCGGGGTAGCTGGCGTGGAGGTGGAGGAAAGGGCCTAGGAGCCCAAATCCCCACTCCAAGTCCGGCCAGTGAGGCCCCTCTCCCACACATATGAGCGAACCCTTGGAGCAATGTTGGACTCAGTCAGGGGCTGGGCAAACCCGTTACCAACCACTGAAGGTCAGCTCCATGGGTTGCTTCCATGTGGGGCCGAGCGGCATAGCTGTGGGTCTGGAGTGGTTCATATTTTATAACACCTTGAAAAAAGAAAACAAAGGCCTCTCCCTGAATAGCAGTGTCACTGACGAAAAATTCAGATTTTTCTGTGTTGGGGCTCAGCAGTGTTCCCAACAGTATTTGGCTTCATCAACGTCTCTGGCTGCAGCCGGGGCTGACAACTGTTCTCCTAGATTGATGGATAAAAGAATGAGACCACAGGCTCTTGAAGTGTGAAGCTCTTCTTTTTTAATCACTCTACACTAACTCCTAACTTCAATGACTCGAAAAATCTATCTCCAGGGACCACTGAATCTTAGCAGGTTCTTCAGCAGACCCCCAGGGATTCTCTCCTGGGGCTATTTATATCCATCTGGATAGACTCAGAATCCTAACCCTCTAATGTTTTTAACAGTTTTGTTAAAGGTCATATATAATACAAGACCCAGAGGATCATTCAACATTGTGGATGTCACATATATGTTCAATTGATTAGTTTATTTGAATCATTAAGTTTTTTCAATGCATTTTCAGGGGTAGTCAACATTTTAAAATCTAAAAATTGCAGAAACTAGAGGTAGTGTTCAACTAATTGTTTTTAAAAAATAAGTGTAATTAGGTGTGACAGTGATAATATCAAGAGTGGAACTAGTCACCAGGAGTTATGGATTCCTGGAATGAACACATATGGCAATTTAGAAGATATAAAAATGGACTTCTATGTCCTATGTTTGGTCTAACAGTATTAACAATAGCCAACATCTGGAAACATCAAAAGACAAAGAATGTAGGATTGAAAAGAGTGATAGACTGACAGACATATAGGCACACACACATACAATGGAATACTACTCAGCTATTAAAA
The DNA here is from genome assembly GCA_021461705.1 of Cryptotis parvus. Lineage (NCBI taxonomy): Eukaryota > Metazoa > Chordata > Mammalia > Eulipotyphla > Soricidae > Cryptotis > Cryptotis parvus. The sequence continues at coordinate 28,184 of JAJIBD010015132.1, forward strand.
ATGATGTAGTCATTCAGTGCTGCAGTATGGGAATGAAACTAGAGAAGATTATGCTGGATGAAATCAATCAGATGGAGAAGAACAAATACAGAATGATCTCTTTCATAGGTGAACTTTTAAGTAGTGCAGTAATGTGATAAAATAGGAAATGGTAAGATTCTGATAAGTGATCTAAGGAACTGAGTTTGCTAAAAGTGTGGTATATGAGAAAGGCCTTGAGCATGTGATCGAGGCACAGTGGCACACCACTGGCAGCTGTGATGTTAGGATATTGAATGCATATAACCATGATGCTTAAACAAAGTATGAAACATAAAAGTCAGATATGATAAACATTTCAAATGTTTACTAGATGAAACATGTGAAGAGCTAATAGATGAAATAATAAGCATTATTTCTATTTCCCTATAATGTTTTAGCTTTTGTAATGAGACTCTTGTTTTCTCCTGTAGTCTTATGTAGGGTGTGTAAGTTATGTATTCATTTGCAAACATGGAAATGCATCTAATATGTAGTTTTAGAAATAAATTATAGCTAAGGAAATATTTTTTAAAATATTTTATTTTCAGGGATTTTTGTTATCTCATTAGATTTATTTGTTTTTTGGCCACATCCATCAGTTCTCAGGGCCTGCTGCTGGGTCTGAACTCAGAAATCAATTTCTGGCACTGCTCAGGGGATGATACCAGAGAATGAACCCAGCTTGGCCACTAGCAAGATCAGAAATGCTTTACCTGCTTTACTACCACTCCAGTCTCTTATCTGTTTTAAAACGGTATCATCTAACACAATAGAGAAATGTTCAACTTTATTTCAATAGTATTCTCTTTCACTTTAAACCAGATGCATTAATTGGAAAGACAATTTAGCTGATGTTTTTTTTTATCTTCCGCAATATATACCCCTATTTATGCATCAAGCTTTAATTTGAACTTTCAGGGTTCAATGTGAGGAAAAGGAAAAAAGTCATATAAAGTCTGCTATGTGAGACAAAGCACATTCACATATTGGTTTTTCCTGGTCAGAGCAAATGTGTAATGCATAGAAATTCCTCTGCAGATTCTTAGAGCAACTGTATGCCGTCACTGAAGTAGCTTTGGACAGCAGTATTACCCATTCCTACACTTTTTCAATTCTCATGTCTATTCACTGTAAGTATAAAAAACTCCGAGAAGTGAGTTCATACTGTTATAACAAAATTTTCACTGCACACTGCCTTTTATATATTTTTCAGTTTTTTGTGTGTTATTTCAAATCAATTCATGGTCAGGTTTACATTCCATTTCTAAAACATCCAACAGAAAATATCAAACCAGAATTTATAAAAATGTCATTTTTCTCTTTTGTGTTTCATGTGACCTAACACTTTTTATTTCTAATGTGCAACAGCTGCTACATTTATTTAATTTATTTAAAATTGAAATGAAATGACTTCCAGATTTAATAAATTATCACATCTATGATGCCACAACAATTAAACATGACTTTTGAGACTGAGATATACATGCTTTACTCATTAATTTTTTAAATCATCTTACAGGTAGGTTCTTTCTATGCAGAACAAAATAGAGGTATATAAAAATATTTATTGTTTGGCTTCATTTATATGAAGCCCCATATTGTTTGGGGATTTCTGTAAGAACTGTGACAATGATGAAAAAGGAACCAAAATGGCATTTTTGTACTTCCTCTGAAGATCAATTAAATAGTCAATATAATTGTCCAAGCTCATAGAAATGAAACTATTGTTTCTTGCATGTAACTTAGAGTTCCCTTAAAAAATATAATCTAGTTTTAATGGTAGTTTCAGCATTTGACAACAAATGGCATCAACAGATGAAGTTAAGGACCATTGATACACTGTTAGACTACAAATCAGGATTGCCTCAGCTTAACAAACCTTCTAGATTTTGGGTCCTGATATATATTACAGCTGTAAGGGAGCTTATTTTGCATACAGACAAGTCAGATTTGATCCCAAACACCCAGTATGGTTCCCTCAACACCTGTCAGGAGTGACCCTGAGCACAGAATGAGGAGAAAGAGCTGATCTCTGTTGTGAACAACCCAACTGCCCCAACCACTTAAAGAAAGGGAAAGAGAAAGATTCTAGATTTTGATAGTTATTCCTGATAATCTCACATTATTTCTGCACTTTTAAAACATGTTAATTTGGCATGAGGAGGAAGCTAAATAAAATAGCCCATGATACTATTATATTGGGAATTCAATTCTAAGAACTTTCTTTTAGAAAGAACAAAATTATTTTTCTCAAATATCAGGAAGAAGGACAAGTGAAGAGAATTTTGGTTAAAGTGTGGCAAAATCAGTTTTCATTTTCATCCATGGCTATTTTCTAATCCTGCGCTATTTGTAGGTTAAGCAAATATTAAAGAAAGCACCTAGAGACAGAGAAGTGTAGATACGTATACTGAAAGCCTCTCTACTTGCCAACATCTTTTTCTTCTGGTTTCTTCTCTTCTTCTCTCCACAGATGCAACCATAGTCACAAATAAATTTGACTACAATGCCAGTTAAGGAAGGTCTCTGAAAAGCACAGTTTTTTTTGCTTCTTAATTAAGTAGCTACTTTTGGAACAGAGAAATTTCAAGTACTGCTGCAGATATGGTAAACTATTTTTTTCTTGCAGATAAGTCTGAAGCACATATTTAAAATATATATTGGTATGAATATATATGTTATATATGTATGTATACATATGTGTGTTTTTAACTGTATTTTGGAAGCAAATCATTTTATATAACTAGCATCTTTCATAATGGAAATATGTCAAGTTAACAGTATAATTTGTGTTCTTGGGCATTTTTAATATACTTCCCAATGTGTTTTGCTTAAAATTTTATAGATAATATTTAACAGTCTCAGATACTACTTTTTTCAAAACTGTACAGTGTTATTATTTTTCATATGTTTGTTTTTGTGTGGTGGCCATAGAAAAATGTTCTCAGGGCTTTCTCCTGACTGAGCAGGAGTCACTCCTGGAAGGTTCTGGAACCAGCAAGCCTATCAAGAACAAGGTAGGCATGTAATCCACTGTAATATCTCTCTGACTCCATTGATATCTTTAAAGGAAGATATATTCGGGAGCTGAAGGAAAGAAAAAAAATTGCATGCCTATATTTGGAAGTAGTAAAGATAATGAGAAGATATTTTTATTGCCTTACTATTTTTTTTTGCTAGGTGTGTGTATGAATACAGCCTATATTGTCAATATAAGATTATATACTTAAATACAAAATAACTTCAGCAACCAGAAAGTTGCATGTCAGTCCCACTTAATATTGCATTACCAGGGAATGTCACTGAGCTTTAGGGGAGCTGTGTTTTAAAGTGTTAATATATATTTTTGCAGGAAAAGAAAAAAAGTTACTCAATTCCAACAACTATTTTGAATCTGTTCTTGCTTCATTATGGGAAATAATTTGCAGAGAGAGATAGAGAGAAAGAGAGAGAGAAAGAGAGAAAGAGAAGAGAGGCAAAGTGCCTACCATAGAGGCAGACTGGGGAGGCAGGAGGGAATCAGGGAACATTGGTTATGAGAAATGGGCACTGGTGGAGAGATGGTTGCTGGAACACTCTATGACAAAATCCAAACATGAACATGTTTGTAATTGTATACCTCACAGTAGTATGATAAAGATTTTGAAAATAAAAATAAACAAATGAATGAATGAATAATAAATAAACAATAAATAAATAAAAGAGATACACACCAAATCAGAAGAGTTTATTGATGATTTAGTTTAGGCTGTTGACCAAACTCACAGACAAGCTGTTCTAAAGAGAATGGGGTTTGGGCACTTTGAAAGGTTTCTATGAGTGTAGAGAGAGATAATGAAGAAAAAGTTTATTTTGGGGGTTATCCAGAGACAATCCCTCCCATAGCCTGCCTAAATGGCAGGTTCTTTATCTCTTTTCTCTCTCCCTCTCTTTCCCTTCCTTCTCCTACACAGTGTGGGTTGCACTACATACACTTGGAAGCTATCATGTGCATTTTTTTACCTGTATTTAATGCTCCACACAGCGACAGCCTATTACAGCACTTCTCGCGGCCACAAGCGGCCGCAGGGTTCATCTAGAAATGCTATGTTTAGAAGTGACTACAAGGATATGCCACCTGCATGGTAAGCCTGGCAAGCTGCCCTGTCGTATTTGATATGCCAAATACCAGTAACAATTATATTAGTTCATTCCCATGGCCTAATATAATGGTTTGAGGCTCTTTTGTTCCTGGAGCGAATAGATGCCCTTGGGCTCTACTAGCATGAGACAGGACATGGAGATGTTACTGGTGCCCGCTCTAGCAAATAGATGATCAATGGGAGGATAGTGATAGTGATAGTGATCCAGAGACAAAGTACCTAAGGTAGAACTTCTGTCTTGCATGCTACTGGACCAGGTTCAATGCTTTGAGCCCCATGTAGTCACTGAGCCCTGCAAGGGAGCAAGACCTGAGTGCAGAACCAGGAGCTAGCCCTGAGAACCAACAATTGTGATTCCAAAATTTTTTAAAAAGCAAAGCATAATAATAGTAGATCTTTTAGGTAGAGATTGACTGGCATTGTGTATAAATCCCATTTATAAAAAAAGCATGATTTATGGGGGTTTTGAAACCTTTTGGGCATTGGGTGTATGATGGCAGAAGATGTTATGATGATTTTATTATAGACTTATAAAAATAAAGTAAAAGACCAAAGTTAGGACACGTTCTCTGCCATTTAGGGACCATCCATTTTTATTTATCCTTGTGACTTCTGTGGTTCCTGTGGTTAGAGTGATGTTGAAGAATGTTATGAGAGTGTGTGGTCAGAGAAAATTCTCTAACCTTGTTAACCCACTTCAAGAATACATACATTATTCTGGCTTCAGCTAAAATTTAAAAAGCAGCACAATAATTGTGTACTTAAACACAAGTGATAGATCATATCCACGAATAGTAAAACTGAAAAATAATGCTTTTTGCTGGCTCTTGGTTTTATATCTTTACTGAAGAAAGTTGAAATGTGAGAATAAATATTTCAATAGTGATAAGAGATGAGGTAAGTTTTTCTTATTAGAAAATATGCTAAATTGCCTTCAGAATCAAGTCACATGGCTGGTTTCAAAACAAGAATTTTTGAGACAGACTTGTCCATGCCTCAAGAGTCTTTTTTCTTAGATGCCCACTGACTATATTTTCTATCATTATCTTTCTGAAGTACAAGACCTGATTTTAGAAGAAAATCAAATAATCAGTTTGGAGTAAATGGTCTCTGAGACAGTTCCCATAAATGATAACTTGAAAATGTATATTGTCCATTTTATTCTTCATATCACATTTAATAAACAGGATAGGAATTTATGACAGAATATTTTTTCAGTTCTGACAATGGTGTTTGTATATTTTTAAGAGAATACTTTGCTACTAAAGAAGCTGTTTGATTCACTTCTATATAGAAAGCTCATAAAAAATTGAAAAGCTTCAATAATTTTAAATCATTCTGCATTGCTCATGGAGATTTAAATTTCAGTGCTAATTTTTTATTAGCACTTTAATTTGGAAGGTACCAGGCTTCTACAAGATTTAAAATTATTAGAGCGTTTCAAAATTTTATAAGCTTTCCAGTAAGATTGTGCCTGTGATTCTGGGCTTGTAAAGTAAAGTACGATTTAAAGTTTAACTAAATTATTTAAGTGCTGCAGACTTGAGGGAATTGTATTGTCTCTCAAAGTAGAATTCATGTAGGAAATAAGAACTACTTATAAAGAAGAAATGCTTTTCTAATAAAAACAGTAATAATTTTGCTTTCTTTTAAAGTCAGTTATTTGTATATACAATTTGACATTTAAGTTTCACATTAACATTTTATCTTGCTTTGAGAAATAGTCTTCAAATAATATTACATGCAGATTTTATTAAAGAAGATTGATTTTTTTCAGTTTGTCTGTTGTGCCAAGTGCAGTATTTCTCTGGGTTCTATGCTCTTGGGGGCTTATCTTATGTGCCTGGAATCAAACCAGGTTTGGTTGCATGTAAGACAAGTGCCCTACCCACTGTACTAACTTTTCAGCTCCAACAAGCCTGATTTTTGTAGTATCAGACCTCAGATCAAAAGAAATCTAAAAGAACTGACTGATTTCAAATCTTCTTTTACAATGGACATTTCGACAGCTGTTTGGTTTATGACCTAGGAAGAAGCAGTTACACTTTTATACTCTGAAGAAAAAATATTACAATTCAAAATTACCTTAACAATACATTGCATATAAGTGAATACAGATTTAAAATAAATAAAGGACTTTAGTATATATTAATACAAATATCAAACTGATAAAACTCAAATAGAAGGAGTACTAATAATATGTTTTAGAATACTGGTTGTTCACATTGATTTTATTAAGAGTTTTCACTGAGTCATGGATAAAACAATGAAAATCTCCCATGTATATAAACAGGATAATTAATAATAAAAATATAAATTCTTCTTATGTATATAAGACCATAGCTGGAATAAAAATTGTCATTAATTCAAATTAGTTCATATTATATATATTATATTTTAAACATTGGAATAATCTCAAAAATGAATAATTTATAATACTATAGAACAAAAATTCAAGAACGGAAACCTGAAGAACTTAAAATTTATATACGAAGAACAGCATAGGTCATGTACTTGAAGTATTTTAAATAACTATTAAATCATAATGAAGTAGTGTGATAAGACTTCTGTTGTTGCTTTAAATTTTCAATAGTTGCACTGAATAGCAATGGCAGTAAGATTTAGGGAAATATTTATAATTCTACTGAAGCATGTTTTGAAATTTGCACCTATGTAAAATCAAAATTACATTTTGGATACAAAATCTCTGTCAGAATTTATCTCTAATTAAATACTTAATTGTAAGAAACATATTGGGTAAGTTAAACACTGGGTACAGAAAAATAGTATTCAAATTTTTAGTGATTTTTCACAGTTAAAATGTATCTTCCATCGATACAATTTTATGTCAAAGTTCTTAGCTTGACAATTTTTATGTTGTTATTAAAGAGACTAGTTCCCTTTCAGTTGTGACCTTGCTTTTCTTTGGACTAGAATTTTAGTCTTCCAGTCATTTATCACTGTGAAGCAAACACTTCAATATATGAGTGAATTTGAGCAATGATTTATTATTTTCTTCTACATTTCTGGTGACAACAGCTGGAGCCATCTGACATTCTTATTCACTTATGTAGCCTCAAATAATCAGAGTAGCTGAAGACTGACTTGGTATCTTCCCTCTCACATGATCTCTGTACAAGAATAGCTTAGCCAACTTATAAAATGCATCTCAGATAGTGATGTTTCTTATATAATAAACTGCCTCTTATAAGGTGAGTATATTAAGAAATGCAAGCAAGAACTGCAAAAACACTGTGTATCTAGACTTTTTGACTCTTGCAAAAAAAGAGTCAAAAAGTCTCTTTTTTGAAGTGACATTTTAAGTCACTTCAAGAATATCACTTACCACATTTTATCTGTCAGCTATATCACTAAACTTGGCTTAGATACAAGACAATTAGTTTCAAAACTCCTATAGAAAGATTGTGAAATAAACCATCACCCCATGAATGCATTAGCTTCAGAGTATTTTCTGTGTACTTTGTATAGACTAGTATTTGTAATAACTCACTTTGCTTTTGATTATTTGAAACGGCAACCTGCCACTAATAATTATTAATAAGTGATCAAGTATGTATTCACATTGCAACTACTCCTGAATATAATGAAAAAAATCAAGCCATAGTTATCTCCAGAGACATAACTATGAAATAGAGATGTTTCCAGAGAGTTGAGTGATCTTTGATATTTATAATTGTACCTAAAAATTCAAAGAACTTTTATCAGGTGAGATGAAAATCAGTTCAGTTCCATGACAGTCTCTGTTTTATCTCTACATAGAATCTAAATTAAAGAGAAATAAAAATCCATACATACCAATTTAAATATAATTTCCTATAACAATCGGGATGTAATTGGAAACAATTTGACTCATGAACTAAATAGATGTCTAGTAAGTTTAGAACAATAACATTTTTGTAATAGCATGCATTCTATTGTTCCATCTGGTTGTGACTTAGTTCGATGATTGACTTAAAGCTTTCCTTAGACTGTAATCAAGGCATCAGCTGGGATCTGGTTTCATGTAAAAACTAAAAAAAAAAATATTGAATCTATTTATGTCATTGTTTGAAGCATAACATTTTTTCTGTTTCTTAATGGATTAAAGTTCTATTGATTCTGTAATTATTGCTGTGAATTTGCACAGTACCAAGACTATAGGGTGCTCACCATTAGAAAGCTGATTTCATTCAGAGAAATCAAACCCAAAGCTGTACTGAGCAACGAAAAAAAAGTCATTGTTCATCATATAGTTCTTTATGAGTGACATCTAATCATTCCTTTTTTATTTATTAGGAACTGGCTATTCTGTCCAGTAAATTAAAACTCTACCATTACATGAATAGAAGGAGGAGTTCGAATGAACTAGGGACAGTTTCCTATGTCTTTTTACAGAAGATATGATTCATACATGCAGATTTTATCCTATCCTTTAGTTTAAAACTAAAACACTTTGTTTTCTTTATTATGCATCAAATGAAAAAACACTATAATCTTGTTGACATATTTTGAAAGGCCTGAGGCAGAGATATACAAATTTGCTACAAAGTGTGTGTGTGTGTGTTTATTTATTTATTTTTTTACCAGCAGTCTGTCTCGTCTGTCTCTCAGACATGAGGCAGACATGAGGCAGAGCTGCTACTGACTCTCACTGTGCCCAGCCGCTCATGAGGTGCCTGGGAGGGATGGCAGGTTCTAGCCCTGGCCCACACGCCCCCCCCACCCCAGCAGAGCCTCACAACAAGCCAGATGACCCCCCACCCCATGAGGACCTCCATTTTCCACATCCGGACTTCCTCCTCGTCAGAACTCCACCCAGCAGACCACCCTATCACAGCTCGCACGCAGCTTCGCAAGTGCGGTTCATCAATAAATGTTGGATTTTGAGATGACTACAAGAGTATGCTACCCGCACGGCAGAGCCTGGCAAGCTTCCCGTGTCGTATTTGATATGCCAGATACCAGTAACAATTATAGACCTCCATTCCCGTGACCTGATGGAATGGTTTGAGGCTCTTTATGTTCCTGGAGCAAGCAGGTGCCCTTGGGCTCTACTTGCATGAGACAGGTCACATGGAGATATTATTACTGGTGCCAACTCAAGAAAATCGATGATGAACAGGAAGACAGTGATACAGTGATACAGTAATACCAGCAGTATTTTCAAGGGTAATTTGAAGCCTGTAACTTCCTTGTACTCTCTCATGCTCTTTCTTCATGCCCTGGTCAGAACATAGACATGCAGAAGTAAGTCACTTATTCAGAGCAGCACAACTTATGTCTTTTTTCTGATACTCACAATGACATATATTGAAAATGTATTTATGTTTTGTGAAAACACCTGAAACTTGTGCTAGAAAATATTATAGTAGTCCCAAAGAATGCCACATGAAAGAAACTAGTACAAAAAAAGTCAACACTTTTCTTCTTGAATATTTTTAACTATTTTGCATAATGTGAAGTAAAAGGAATAGAACAAACACAGCATATTTATAATTCAGATTCAGTGACTGTTTCAAGACGTCTTCTACGCAGTTATATCCAGATATTGTTAATATCGTTAACCGTAAACTTTATGAAATACTAAGCATAGAATCAACATTTCTACCACATAATATGCTACATAATTACAACTAAACACCCATAATCTCTCACCATCCAATGCATATTAAAATTCTCTAGTATTATAAAAATCTGTTACTTTTTTTACATGTGTTTATTTAAAACAGGATCTACATGTGGTGTACACAATCTCCTTGAATATGGTATAGATGAGTGTTTTTCTCTCCTTCATGACAATGACTTGTTGAGGAAATTATGCCAATTATCTCAGAGAATGTTTCTCACAGTCCATACTAATTAATAACTTATCAATAACTTATTAAAATTTTATTCAGAATAAATTTATTTTTATTTTAAGTCAACATTTGATTGATCTACTGTCAGGGAACGCCGCCGGGTCCCCAGACAGTGTCAGGGCAGAAGTTTTTCTTCTACCTCTGAGGACTCCGGGAGAACAGATGAAAACTCACGAGTCCGGTGCAGTTCCAAAAAAGGCTTTATAATAGTACAAAAGCTCTTCCACAGCACTCCAATATAATGAACAAACTTTAGCTCTGGTCCGAACTTAGACCATACAAAAGAGCCTAAGTCTCCAACCAAAGAGAGAGGATCTCACCTGAGCTGAGTCTTACCTAGAAGAAGCAATAGGCCAAAGAGCAAAAAGCCAAAAGCAAAAGGCCGAAGAGCCAAAAGCCAAAGCTAAAAGGCCCAAAAGGCCCAGAAGGCAAAAGGTGAAGCGTGAAGGGGCCTCAAGTCAGCCCCTTATATACAACAAAGTAATCCATCGGGAGGGTCATGTCAACAAAGTACTCTAAACAGAGTGTAGTGCCACACCCCTACTGCAGGTATAAACAAAGGTTAGGCCAAGGTCTAATCCTTTCTACCAAGATTATCTCTTATGTAAAACACTGGAGAGAGAGAGAGAGGGCTGATATAAAGTAATACATCTTAACTTCATGAGCTTCATGTAATCCAGATGGTATCCACAAGGTCCTTCTTATTATTATCTGCACCAGGGTGATTCTGTGTATCTTCTTCTCCTGTACTGAAAGGGTCACACTCACCTGCTTAAAGCAAACTAGTATGATCCTTCCTATAGTCTTCCTATAGTCTCAGCGTAGCCAGGGTGGTAGTCTCCTGGTAAATTCCTAACTGTCCCACGCTGGGTGCAGTGGGTATAAAGAGGAGCTGTGCCCAATCTAGAAAACATAGTGTCTTAGTAGATGTATAAATCAGAAGTTATTCAATCAAGGTGACTTCTGTAACTGCCACAACCTCTAGCAGTGTTTACATAGAAGAGAAGTCTCATTAGAATGAACCTTGACTTAAGTAAGATTAAGCTGGGAGTGGGCAAAACAACAAAACTCCCAGAATAGCTAAACCTGTCCTCCAACAATCTACGTAGCCTATATATCAGGTGTTGCATAAAAAAAGTTCTTTAGCCAAGATTGGATCAGAAGGACAATGGGTATGAAGCTGCCTTGTCTGCAGTCAGCTTAGTTTTCTACCACGTTAATCAAAGGAGAAACTGGCAAACAGCTGTTTTATGATGGATATTCGCAACTGCCATCTAATTCCTAACTTTTTTAAACAAATTTTATTATATCTCCATGAGATATACAATTACAAAGATGTTCATGTTTGAGTTTCACTCATACAGTGTTGCAGCATTCATCCCTTCACCAGTGCCCATTTCCCAACACCAATGTCCCCTAATTATTCCAATAAATTTGTAAACATTAAATGGGTGTTTGGAAGATATTTATGTATTCTCTGTCCCAGAACTTCTATTTTTATTTTAATTGAATTTATTTTTTAAAGAGATAATACATCACATACTCAATGGAATATTTTCAATGCTATCATTTAGGCTCAGCTTTACGAAAAAGACAAAGTCTGCTTCTTGGCTATATCTGGAGAGTATCACACTAAGAGGTTAGTCAGAAAGAGAGGAACAAATATAGAATAATCTCTCTCATTTGCAGGATATAAAGAAACAGTAGAGGAATGACTAATGTTCAAAACCAACAGAAACTGAGAACTGTCCTCAGAAGGAAGTTTACCAGGGGTGAGAGATGAGGAGCTGATGCTGAGATGCGAATGTGGGATAAGACGTGACCTCTGGAAAAAATGATGGAGGAAACAAAGCAAGAAAAAAGAAAGCAAATACTTTGTTTCTTTTGACCTATTTCTTTCCCTTACTTTTGCACCAGACCGGCAGTGTTCAGGGTTTACTCCTGGGTCTGTGCTCAGGAATTACTCCTGCCAAGTTACGGCAACCATGGGGGTGCCGGGGATCAAACCCAGGTCAAGTCCTAGCTGCTGAACTATCATTCTACCACTGAAAACAAATACTTTTGTGATGCATTGGAATGTGTTATATACAAACTCTATCTTTAATAGTGTTCCAAATCACAGTGCCTAAAATAGAGATAGAAAATAAAATAGTGGAAAATAAAACAATGTCATAACTCATATTTAGAGTTATGAGCTAGAAATAGAAAAGAATGAAAACCCCACTCTTGCATTATTTTATTAGCTTACAAAAAGCGGGCATAGAATGCATAAAATCATTGGGTTTTCAACTAGATAATCCTGAGTTTGAACATGATTTTCTAATGGCTAGCTGTATTCTTTTAGAACACCTTCTGTTCTTTGTCTTATAATTGTATTCACTGTCACTGTCACTGTCTTCCCCTTCATCATTGATTTGCTTCAGCGGGCACCAGTAACATTTCCATATGTCCTGTCTCATGCTAGTAGAGCCCAAGGGCACCTGCTTGCTCCAGGAACATAAAGAGCCTCAAACCATTCCATCAGGTCATGGGAATGAGGTCTATAATTGTTACTGGTATTTGGCATATCAAAAACGACATGGGTAGCCAGGCTCTGCCGTGTGGGTACCATACTCTTGAAAGAGTATAGAATAATAATAATTAATATGTTGATGGCTCTAGCATAAAAGTAAACAAGTACTCAGCAATGTGAAAGAATAGTATCTCTTTTAAAAAGAATCAGAAGGAAATACTGAAAATTAAAAACATAAATAGAAAAAAATATTTAGATCATTAGCAGGACTGAGGAAAGAATAGGTATAAAGGATATAAAAAACTGATCAAACCAGTCATTAAATGCTAATCAAATAGTTTATTTTAGAAATACAGAATGGTTTGAAGTGGGAAACGCCGCCGGGTTATTATTATATTATAATATTATAACATTATTAATCATTATGTTATTATATTATTAATATATCATTATATTATATTTTAATATTATTGTATTATCACTATTATTTCAAAATTAACAATTTGGTATGTTGGGGATACATACTGTTTCATCAGTGACAATTTTAAACTTATTCTTAAGAATATTATATCCTTACACACAAACAAACAACAATTATAATATTTAGAAATTAAAGATACCTTAGTATTCTGACCTGAGGTCATTAGCCTGTATATCACTATTTGATAGCTACTTGGTACTTCTCTCTTAATTCAGAATTGAACCAAGAACGACTATCTATCTTTCCTGCAATCTTGTATACTGACAGTATAATTACTGAAGTCTCATTATCCACTTTCAAAATACATACATCAAGGAGAAAAAAATTAAAAGCTTTGGTGAAGTCAAAATACATTACATTTAGTGTTTCTTCCAATCCACAGAATCTGTCATTCTGTCATTGATAGAATTTAGATTATTTTTTCACAACTCATCCTCTTAAATCTATGATGGTTTTATTTGTAACCCATGATTTCTTGGTATGTGCAAATTTATTACTTGGCTACCCTTTCCCAAGCATCTAGTAAATGAAATAAGCTATATTCTAGCGTGTAGTCATGTTTTTAAAAAAATGAAGTTGAAAGGTTTTCTTTAAAAAATAATCTGATTTTTTCAATATGTCAAACTGTCCTCTCCTAATAAGGTTCTTTATTACTAAGTTTCCAAATCCACATGAATGCAGTCTTATAATACAGCTCTTTTATTTTATGTTTCAAATTATATATGAAAAATGAGAACTGAAGCAACTCGTTCACTTGCCGAACATTGGCTAAGAGCCTGTTTTGTGACAGGTACTGTATTTTGTAAGCTGGTTACAAGAAAAGCTAAACACTTCCTATTCACAGGGAAATAGTCATGTGGAGGAGACAAGTCTGCTTATACATTTATCCCAAATCACAGACCATCTGTGAAGAAAACCTTTGATACAAGTTCAATAAAATATGTGAGATATGTAAAGGTAGCAATTATTTTTGTACTCTCTGGTTTTAAAAGGTGTTGCTCAGGTAATAACTTTTGAGCTTTATAAAGAGATTTTAAAAGGCATGAGAAGAAGAGAAACGTATAAGCAGTGCTGTCAGAATAAATTAAAGTTCAGAGGAGAAGCTGCATGTATCTGCCTTAGCAGACTATGTTCAAATCCTTATCTTTATTATATGGGTAAGAAAACTCCGTATAATCCATGCAAAGATGCAAAGACACAGGAAACATTCTAAATGAAAGAGTTATTCTGAAAATTGAGAACATTCCCCAAACTATTTTATGTTAGAATCAAGGTCATATTTGAACAGATATAATTGATAAGTATAGAAAGATAAGATGGGGTATCTTGAAAACTATATAGAATAAATGCACAAATGAAGAAATA
>JAJIBD010015133.1:0-17322 GCA_021461705.1 Cryptotis parvus
CCGGTGTGACCCAAAAAGGAAAAAAAAAAAACACCTATAATTCTGAACTATACAAGTATGTCTGGTCCCTTAAAACTACTTTAATATTATAAAAATGTTTTGTGTTCAGGGCCCTGACAAGCTTTCAAATACTTTAAAAAGGAAAAATTCCTTTTCACTTTTTTCCATTGAAATGTGTCTTCTTTGGTTTTTTTTTTTGTTTGTTTGTTTGTTTTTGCTTTTTTGGGTCACACCCGGCGATGCTCAGGGGTTACTCCTGGCTCTGCACTGTTTTTAGCTGTTTACTACTAATACCCTCGTATAAACTTAGGTTACTCACCAATGGCTTATAGTACAGGGATAAAAAGAAAGGGTAAACAGAAGGCAAAATGAAACAAAGTATATCATATAGGCAACTCCACTCAATTTCATCTCTTCCTCAAATTCCCCTCATGCCAAAGATTCTCAGCATCGAGAACCAGTCACATAGTATATGTAAGGCAGACACAGAAAAAAAAAAATTCAGAAACTAAGATCAGCATTGCCTAAGGGGGAAAAAGTCTCCACAAAAATAAGAAATACAGTCAGAGAGATAGTGCCGCGGGTAAGGCACTTGCTTTGCAAGCAGCCAGCCCGGGTTCCAACCCACCACACTCCCCACGGCCCCCTGAGCTCACCAGGAGTAATCCCAGAGCGCAGAGCCAGGAGTAAGCCTTGAGCACAGCTGGGTGTGACCCAAAAACAAGCAAACAGAAAACTGAAAAGAAAAATCCTAACCCCAGTGCTCCGAGACTACCACTGCTTAATTTGCTTTTGCTACAATAAATGATCAGAATTGTTTCTCAAACTTTGACTTGAAATATATTTTTACACTGTGGCGCAGTACAGAGGTTCTCAAAGCTTACTACATTGGAATTGCCTGAACAGACTCACAAATACTGACGCCTGGGTTCCACCCTTGAAGATTATTCTGATGTAATGGTTGTGTTCTGACCCTCAATCATGTTATTAGTAATATTACAAAGACATTAGAAATTCTGAAAGCTCTCCAGGTGATTCAAGTAAGAAGGAAAGCTGAGAACCTCTGAAGAAGTACACAAATGAGGAAGAAGCTTCCAAAAACAATTTCCCTTATCAAGTGCAATATCAGAAAATTGATTTGTCCACTTTCATTTTATTTTCATGCTGGTGGTGGTCTACTAAATTGGTTTTCTTTTGCTCAATATTCTACAGCTTCAATTTTACTCTTCTTTTTTAGAGGAGAGAAGGTAGGCAAGGAAGGAACCCAGGGCCTCATAGAAATGGAGCACGCTCTTCACCAACCTTACAAACTGATTTTATAAATTATTTACAAGCCATTGCCACACTCTAAAATACATAGGCTTAAATAGGATACCCTTTACATTACAATCTTTTTTAAAAATGTGCCTGTTTCCAGCAGAAAGGACCGATTTTTTTTGGTTGCTTTGTTTTAGGGTCACACCCAGTAGTGAAGGTGGGCGGCTGTTGGGGTCATCCCTCTGGAGGAAGCCTGGCTCAAGGGGCCATGCACTGCTAGGAAAGGAAGAGAGATTCCCATCTCCATAGCACACTCACCAGTGCATAGGCCCATCTCCCAGCCCCCATAAATTTTTTAAGGTGACTACATTACTGGTTTCATTAAAGAAAGTGGTTCTTAAAGTATGTGGTTTCCAAACCACCATAAGCAGTGCCTGAGACAAATCCGAATTCTCAGGTCCCATCCGTATCTACTGAATCAGAAACCCGATGTGAGGCCAGTGGTCTAGTTTACTAAGCCCTCCAGATGATTTGCTGCAAGTTAAGGTTTGAGAACCACAGCACTGTCGAACTCGAGTTTCTCTATATCCTATCTCTCTCACAACCCAGTACAGAGTTTACTGTGCCATACACTATTCTAAAAAGCCCACAAAAGTCCATTCGTGTGAAGGGGAAAAAAAACAATCTGAAATGGGAACATGGTACAGATGGAGGGAAACTTTTGCATAGGGCCTTTATATTGTCCAAGAAGTGGGGCACTAGAATTCAGATTTCATTCTACTTTGGCAGAGGGACGCCTCACCTTTCCCTGACTCCTCTTTCTGATCAAGTTCCGACTAACCCTCCTCTCTAGTTGGGCTACCCTTTCGCCTTCAAATGGTGCCTTCTGTCTAGGACCTTATTTTCCATCCCAAGACGAAATGCCTCAAGGCACCAGAACGCAAATGGTTTCATCCTGCTTTCAGGACCCTCTCTCTGCTCCGAGGTGGCATCATGGTACCAGGAAGCTGAAGTTCGTTCCACTTCTGAAGACCTGAGAACCTAGTCGTGGCCCCATTCGAGTTCTCCGCTCTGGAATGCTGGCCGGTTTGCACAAGCCCACCCCCTCTCTGCCTGATCAACCGCCTCCCTCCCAGCTACCGGGAAACTAGTTCTCTCCCGTCTGCCTCCCCGGGCATGTCATCTTGCCTGACTCCTTCCTCCGAGCATTTCCACTCTGCAGCCAGACCCTTTCTTGACTGAACGCAGCCTCCAACCCGAGCTACTACTCCTGGCGGATTGTTTGCTGCTGCAGCTGCTGCTGCTTCCTCGGACCCAGGAACTCCCAAGCCGGTCCCGGCCGTGCCCTGCCCGGGCAGCCGTGGGGGGAGGGCGCGCCGGTGCCTCCCCAGCAGCTCAAGGTCTCCACCGGCCCGACCCTCCCACGATCCGGTTCCTGCCGTGCCCGGGAACCCTCGTCCCGGGGACAAGCTGCCCGTCGCACGGGGGGTCTGCAGACCCCTCCCTGCCCTTCCTCGCTGGCTCTGGCTCGGGCGCAGGCCGTTTCCTGTCACCCGGGACCCCGGGCCGCCCTCGCTCTTCCCGCCGCCCTTCTCCCTCCGACCCAGGCCACTCCCAGTTTCCCGGCCCCGGGGCTCCCTGCGCTCGGGCCGCTCCCAGGTCGCCGGGACCGTCGGATCCCTGGCACCCAGGCGGTGCCGGATACTCCCGGGTCTCTCGCCCTCGGACCCCAGCGTCTCGAGGCGCCCGGGTCACCCCGGCTCCGAGAGCCGATGAGCTTCCGTCTCCCCAGGGACCAGCCCCTCAAACGCCGCCGCGGTCCAGTGCCTCATCCCGGACCGAGCGACCCCGCTCACAGACGCGATAGGCTCCGGCGCGGGTCTCCCCTGGCCAGCGCCAACTCCGCCGCCAGAGTCGGGCCGATCCCACCAGCCCAGGCAGCGCGAACTCCGCCGCCCCCGCCTCCGCCCCGGCCCGGGTCAGCCCCGGCCTGAAGTCCAGGCCCCCTTCCTCCAAGTCTCCAACCTCCGGAGCGATCCGCTGGAGTTTCCAGCCTGCGAGGGTCCCCGAGCCCCAGGCCCGCTTTACTGGCACTCACCTGCCGCCGCCCCCGAGAACTCCAGCGCCAGTGCCTCTACCTCGGCCGCCAGTAGCCACCAAGCTCCACCACCTCCCCCATGACAACAGGCCCGCCCCGTTTCATACTTCCTATCTTCCCATTGGACCGTGGAACCGAAAATCTCTGCTACGATTGGCTTCGTCTATCCGCCCGTCAAAGCTCCGTTACCGCCCCTTTTCTTGGACCCGTATTAGCACCCGCCCAGACCTGGAGCGTCCTGGACAAAATTTTAGTTGTTATTGGATGATGGTTAGGCATTTCCGGGGTTATGATAGGCTGCCGGCAATGCCTGTTAAGTCAACTGGCAAGAGATAGGGTTTGTTTCAAGCTCAGGAAGTTTGGTTGCGCAGTAGAAAGCTAAGAAGCGGCTGAAGCTCTCATCCGCGGTTACCGGGGAAGGTGGTTAACTCTTTGTTCACTCTTTAAAGTCATCCCTTTCTCCAGCTCCCTTCCGACAAAATGTAGTTTAGCACTGCTAGTTTGTTCATAGGACTGCACTTACCAACAGTAACGTGTTTGAGGCATATCTTCAGGCACTTGGTTTGGAATGTATTTTTATATAAGTTTTTTTTTCAAATTATCTTTTAAAATTCCATTGTGCCAAATTTCCTTGAAGTTCTCTCCAGAAGTCTCCGTGCTAAAGAGCAAAGAGCAACCTCTCTATAGCAGAAATAGGTCCACTTTGGTAGTCATTATAAACGTCACTATTAAATTAAAGTGGAATGCGGAGAGTTCTGCAGCTTCTAAACTCCATCCTAGCTGACTCTTTCCAAGTGGTCAGGCAGCCATCAGCAAGTTTCGACCAGCAAGTCACTGTTTACCCTTGTGATGGGAATTCTGTTCCTCCTGCTTGGATTTTCTGTTCAGCACTTCTTAAATAGCCCTACCAGATGTGTCAGATGTTTTAAAAGCTTGTCGTTTTTTCTCAACCTCTTCTCTTCCTAACAAACTAAATTAGAACCATTGAATGAATTGCAATTCTTTTTGCACATTAGCACAATACACAAGAATACACGATTGCATTCTTTTTAAATCATTTGGGTACAAATCACAGTAGGCATTTTTGGGAAATCTGGTGTTGCTATAAAAACTTGTTCTGCTAGAAATATACCCATCATTTGCTTTTCTTTTTCATTTCCCTCTCACTTTCTGCTCCTAAATAATAAAATGCTGCCCTAATTATTCTTTCCATTTCTAAATCAGTTTTTTTGGGGTTTTTTTTTTTTTTTTTTTTTTGGGTTGTGTTTTTTTTTTTTTTTTTTGCCTTTTTGGGTCACACCCGCGCAATGCTCAGGGGTTACTCCTGGCTCTGCTCTCAGGACTCACTCCTGGCGGTGCTCTGGGGACCATATGGGATGCCGGGGATCGAACCCGGGCCAGCACAGGCTGGCCGCGTGCAAGGCAACGCCCTACCCGCTGGGCTATCGCTCCGGCCCCTAAATCAGTTTTTTTCTTTTTGCCTTTTTGGGTCACACCCAGCAATGCTCAGAGGTTATTCCTGGCTCTGCACTCTGGAATGACTCCTGGGAGTGCTCAGGGGACCATATGGGAAGCCAGGGATCAAACCCGGTCAGCTGCATGCAAGGCAAATGCCCTTCCCGATGTGCTATCTATCCGGCCCCTCTAAATCAGTTTTAAATGTATCTTTCCTTATAATTCCAAGGACAAGACACGAATGCATTGGCCATGAAACATGCAGGGAAGGATTGGACAGGACAAGTTGCTATTCCTTTCACAAGCATTAATTTATGCTATGATGGCTCTGTGGAACTCAGACTTTGAACTTAAGAAATTCTGTACCTTTCTGTGCTTTGTCCCTTTTCTTCTTTTTGCTCTTTGTCGCATATTGCTTCTATTTGCCCTTCTGTCCTTTGCAAAGTAAACTAAACTTTTTTTGGAAAGCTAAAACTGCACATTGGTTTCCCAGCGGTAGGGGGTGGGGGAAGAGGAAGAGGGAGATAAAGGTTTTCAGCCTATGTATTTAGTCATTTGAAGAAAATAAATGTCTCCACACCAAACTAAGTGGAAATTGTTTCTCCAGTAACTATACATAACAATAAGGTGTCTTTTCCTAGTTATTTTCCGGAACTTCCTCCCCTTCTCTCATCCTCACCTTCCAATTTAGAAATAACCTCCCCTTCAATTCAATGACTCATAAAAGCCTGTAAAAGGAAAAGTAGATAAGTAAAAATAACTTCAGAGAAGTCTGAATCATTGAATTGAAGGAAAGATCGGACATTGACCATGATAAGCTGGAAGGCAAGAAGGAAGGCGAGACAGGGCTAACCTGGGTAACGAATGAAGATGTAACGATGCCTGTGAGGAGGTACGAGTGTGTCCTTTACACCGCTTTTATACATTACCAGCTTTCTTCCCTTTAGTCTTGGCACGACGCCCTACCTACCAATTTTAGAGCAAGTTAGAAGGCAATTAATGTCCTGGCAGATTAGGAAACAATAACGTCATAGGAGGGCATGGCCATTATTATTGGACTTTGAGTAATAATGGCTCTTGCATAGGCATAGTGACTAGGTGCCATAGAAAACATAGAATTAGGCCAGTCTCACTAGGAGGACTTGCCTTCTAGACTCAAGAATTCACAAAATTACTTATCTCAAACCCTGGAGAATTGCCATAGGTCAGTGAGTGATTCCATTCCATAGAATAGACTTCTACTTGGGGGAAAAGGGCTCATGAATGTTTTTACTCATATGTGCATATGCACTTCTTCCATTCCCTATTCTTGTGAAAATCAGTGAAGAAAGAGACATAAAATAGACATCTAAGAAGACAGAAACCCTTAAAGAAGGAAGGTTTTCATGAGTAGTCTTTGATCTAACAGGGGACTATTGTGTTATGGAAGCCCAAAGCTTATTGCTAGCCTCGTGCATTGTGATTTTGCATGCACAAGGTAACCTTATAACATAATTACTTGGCCCAGCTTTTCTTTGCTTTCTCATGTTCTGTGCTTCTCCACCACTCTCAAGGCTCCCTCAGAAAGCAAGAACACTGGAGTCTGTGAGTCTGTGGCTAGTTGTGGAGGTGGTGTAGATGCTATCTGCTCAGAGTCACTTGAGCAAGATCAGGATCGTAGGTATATTAAAGGCAAAATCGCCTTTATAAATCCTAATTGGGTGGAAAATAAAAGACCCAGAGTACTAACCCTATGTCTGAGGAGTAAGTGTGGTTTGCCTTAGGCTTTCCTGTGCGCTGATAAACAAGTTTTGCTCTTCTCTTTGCTACCTTGCCCCTTTTCTTTTTTTTTTTTTTTTTTGGCTTTTTTGGGTCACACCCGGCAATGCTCAGGGGTTTCTCCTGGCTCTGCACTCAGGAATTACTCCTTGCGGTGCTTGGGGGACCATATGAGATGCCGGGGATCGAACCCAGGCCGGCACAGGCCGGCCGCGTGCAAGCAAACGCCCTACCTGCTGGGCCATCGCTCTGGCCCCTACCTTGCCCCCTCTTTTCAAGGAAGAAAAACCCGTGTTGACTTGTATTTCTATTTGACTAGGGGCTGGTGGGGTGGCAATCTCACTGGAGAAAAGCTCCACTCTTTGTTGTTTGTTTTCCTCCTGGAATTGACACATCAGTCCCAAAATGGAGTCTAGAAACAAAAACTGGGGGGAAAGAAGAAACTCACAAACAAGAGCCAGGATTGCCTGGTATGAGCTGTTGGGGGTCAGCCAGGATATTTGATAAGAGATGGTTCCCAAAGTTAGGGATACCCTACGGAGACATGCTTACAGAGGTGTTGGAGACAGGGAGGAGAGAGATGCCAGCAAAAAAACGACAGTAAAGTAAGTGAGAAAAAGAACCAAGGCCCCTACCAGACTGCTGAGCCAGCTTAGAGAGCTGCTCTCGACTCCTGTGGACTTTAGACCAGGTTGCACAATTACGTTAAGTGAGTGTAGCCTCTGCCGCTGGTGGCAAGGGAAACAGTACCAGGGCTTTAGCCGAAGGGACCTTTGCTCTACTGCAACCTGGAAATCCTTCCTGACCTCCAAGCTGCTGCTCTGGCACCAGTGCAAGCTGACAAGGAAGAACACAATCATGCAGCCAGCTAACAAGTGTATCTTCATTTGATTTCATAAAAATGACCACTGGCACGAAGCTCTGGCTGAACAGAGAGAGCCTATCTGGGAGAAGACAGCTTTTACTTTCCCAAACTGGGCAGCTTCCAACCCAGGGAAATGCCAAGATGATTTCTGTGCTGAAACTAAGCACTGTGAGTTTCAAAGTTCAAGTCTGCTTTGTGGGTAGGAAAGAGCGAAAAAACAAAAGTAAGTAGAAGAGGGTGTTCTCTGGGGCAGTGCCATTTTCTTTACAATTCTAGAGCTCAGGTGGTTTTGAAATAGCATAGCAGATCTTATTATCTAATGCATGGAACTTGATCCTTGAGGAGTGTGTTAAGCTGAGGGACTTCAATGGGCTGGAGGTCACGGTATGTATGTGAGAGACCCACATTCAATCCTGGCACCTCATGGTCCCCTGAGCACTTTTGGGAGTGACCTCTGAACTCAATGCTGAGAGTAGTCCTCAAGTTCCACTGGGTGGAGGCTTCCCCCAAAGCTGGAAGTGACCCCCAAGTACCATTGAGTGTAAGTCTCCCCATGGAGAAGAGAAGAAAGAAAAGAGAGAGAAAAAAAGAAGTGTGTCAAAAAAAAAAAAAGAAGTGTGTCTACCCCTCCACTGGCCTTGCATTTTATAGGTAAGATGATGTAAGTGTTTATGAAATGGATGAACTTCAATTCTTAGCGCTCAGTTGTGCTATTGAATGTAGCCCCTGGTTACTATCACCAGATCTATGGGTGGACCAGCCATTCTTCTGCAACAGGGTGTAGGCCTCTCAAAGAACTTACACCATTTAAAATTTTTGTTCATCCCTGTTACTGCATTACCACAAGCACTACACACACACACACACACACACACACACAAAGAATTTCCTGGAAACATGGCTATACTCCAAGGATTTCAGGATGCCTTTTAGAACACCAGTTCCTCAATCATTTGGAGTCTCACCAGAGTGTAGACTTAAACTCAGACTCTTGAACATAAATGTGTTTCAGTCCTAGTTCTGCATTTTCTAGCTGTGTGATTTTGAGTAGATTAATCTTTCTAACCTTCGGTTTCTTCGTATATAAAATGGAATATGAAATCATTTGTTTTTGTTTTTGCTGCATAACAAATACCAAACAATACTTTAAGGACCAGAAAGATTGTACCACACGTAAGGCACTTGTTTTGCATATGGCCAACTCAGTTTGCTCCCCAGTTCCACATAGGGTTCCCTGCACCCCACCAGAAGTGATCCCTGAGCAGAGGCAGGAGTAAGCCCTGATCACCACTGGCTGTGGCCAAAAATACAAATACAAATAATAATAGTAATTTTGTAGCATAAATGATTAACATTTATTACTTTTGTAGTGTCAGAGAGATACAAAAAGTGTTAAGGGGGTCAGAGAGATAGTTCAGCAAGTACAGAGTTTGCCTTGCACACAGCCAACCTAGGTTTGATCCCCAGCATCCCATCTGGTCCCCGAGCATCACCAGGAGTAATTTCTGAGTGCAGAACCAGGAGTAACCCCTGAACATGGTCAGGTGTGACCCCCAGAAAAATGGTTAAGGTGTTTTGTTATCATGCAGCTGATCCCAGCTCAACCCCCAGCACCACATATGGTCCCCTAAGAACTACCAGGAGTGACCCTAGAGTCAGAAACTAGGACCTGAGCATTGCCAGGATGTGGCCCAGCTCCTCCATCCCCAAATCATCCTCAACTACATAAGAGTCAGAAATACTGCTGCATGGGGCCAGAGCGATAGCCCAGTAGGTAGGGCATTTGCCTTGCACGTGGCTGACCCAGGTTCGATCCCGGCATCCCATATGGTCCCCTGAGTGCCGCCAGGAGTCATTCCTGAGTGCAGAGCCAGGAGTAACCCCTGAGTATTGCCAGGTGTGACCCAAAAAGCAAAATAAAAAAAAAAGAAGAAATACTGCTGCAACTTATCTAGATCTCTGCCTTTGGGACACCAAGCAGCTACAGCCGTCTCAAGGCCTATTTGGAATGAATCTGCTTCCCAAGGAAGCAAAATTATTGGTAGAATTCAGTAGTTCACAGACATTAGGCTGAGACTTAGACTCTCAAGAACTGTTGGCCAGAGATCTCCCACAGTGTCTCACGTGGTGAATTTCTCATAGAGTATCTCAAAATAAGGCAGCCTACTTCTCAAAGCAAGCAAGCCAGCAAGGGAGAAGGCCAGCAGGAAAAGACTGTTGGCAATTGAGAAGTCAGACTTGTAATCACAGAAATGGTAGCCCATCACATTTGCCACATTTTATCAGTTAGAAGCAAGTATTAGGTCTAGCCCACTCTCAGGGGGTTAAGCAAGTCATAAATACCAGAAGGGGCATTATTTAGAAGCAACCTAATTTAAGAGAATAATAATAATAATTCTACTTGCGGGGTTCATTAAAATAGGAGGAGAGAATGTATTCAATTCCTAGCCCAACATTTATTATATAGCCAGTTATGTAATAACTATGATTACTATAGTGTTATTAGTAAGTATATAATGAATAGTTTTCTCTCCCTTCTATTAGAAGCAAACCTTTTATGAAGGATAAATTAGATAATCTACACAACTCGAGATGTGGCATATAGTAAGTGCACAGTATCTTGGTTATTAGTAATATTGTGTATGCGACTATCTGTTTACCTTTCCAGGTTACTGCAGATTTATGCTATGACTCCAGTAACTTTTCCAAAATGGTCATATTTTCTAATGTTTTAGCTCCTCTATCCATTTGTGCTATATACTTACAAGACCACAATTCCAGACTTGGGGTTCATAACATTTGACCAACAAAGTCATGAGCCAGGGGCTGGGAGTGGAGCTCAATGGTAGAGCACTTACCTTGAATGTATGGGGTAGAGGTCTTGGATTCAATTTCCATTATAAAAAACAAGGTCCAAAACCAGTCTCATTTCCCACCTGCCTTGTCTAATCTAAAATAGACTCAAAATCACCAACCTGAGTTAATTATTGTAATGCCTCCTGTATGCAAATACCTGAGCCTGACTCCATGAAAGTTCTAGAAAAGAGGAATGAGCTCAGCACAAGCAGGGATTTATCTGGATGACCTTTGTCATTTTCAGAGGAAGCTAGTCACTGTGTAGTCAGTACAGGAGTCTTCCACTGAGGTCTACAGGAACAGGGGATTCCAACGCAGGCTTCCCGGTGGGACAGGGAAACCAAGGGCAAGGTTTCCAGCCCTCACTCAGGATCAGCAAGAACCAAGAGGCAAAAAGAAACAACTTTGCATTTGAAAGTTGGAAGAAGATGGTCCAGTTTACAATGAAAGAAACTGAAGTGACCCGAGAGGGTTGGGTCCAAGCTGGCTTCCTTATTAGGAAGGAGGCCATTGAAGGACTGGCCTGTGGCCAGTGAAAATGAGGAACTATAATCAAGGAAACCCCATTATTTTGGCTCTGAATCATTTCTCAGGGCTCACCCATGATTATTGTAGGAAGAAAGATGGGGGTGGGGAAGGGAACGACCTTAAAGTATCGGTCACCTTTAATCCCAAAGTAGTGCAGCCACAAAGGTTCAAGTGCGCAGGTTAGCTGGCCTCCTCTTTTGAGGTGGGAAGTTATCTATTCCTATTGTCTCTCGCCAGCTCCCTGCTTCCAGACTCTCCCCTCCACAATATTGGTGGGTATTTTTTTCCTTCTTGTCTGTGTTCATGCAGAAGTACAAACTCTTCTCCCAAGCAATGCCTAGGATCATTTAAGCTGGAGTTGTTTTTTATCTACTGTGATGCAGTTTCTGCCGAGGTGTGACAAAATTCAAGAAATAGAGATAGATAATGACAATTTACACGTCTGCCTCCACAGCAGGTCACTCGTGAGTCCAACGGGCCTGCTGACTCCCCATATTCCCCCTTCAGAGAAGTTCCCAGACATTAACAAATTGGTGCAAAGAAACGCTCAAAGCAGAAGTTGCTGGAAAAGTCTGCGAGGTCAAAAGAGAGGTTTGTAGCAATACAGAGTTCCTCTTCCTGTGTCTCTTCTCTCCTTTCAACTCTGTTTCCTCTGAGTGTCAGACGAGAGCCCATCACAATACCCCTCCTTGGTCAGTCGCCAAATAAGGCCTGGCCGGGCTTTTCAGCAGGATGAGCCATTGTGAAAGGGAAAGAAGGGGTGAGGAGATGAGGACTCGCCCCCGGAAAGTGTGGCGACACAATAGGGCTGGTGGATTTATTTATTCAGCCCTTTCCTACAAGCAGCCAGGGCTGCCATTTTCATTTCGCCCTCAGGAAGCGTATTTAGTGGTAGGATTTTTCTTTTTTTTCCTTTTCCTGTTAGTTTCCTGCAAAAGAACATCAGTGTCTTCCTCAGTGCAGCAGCCGATAAGAATTGGATGTTGCTCAAATGGAGAAAGACAAACATGTTTCCCGTCACAGATCAGACTGTTCCAAGGGTGTGGAGATTTGGGTTTGGGTGTGGAAACAGAAAAACCTGACCTATGTGCCTCAGTCGCTGTTGTCATCTTCTCTCTGAAATAGTCTCTCTAGTGAAACATTTCCCCTGAGTAGACTTTCACCCTTTACAAGTACTGGAACACTGTGGCCCGGCAGAGGCCCTGGACTTGGTATAACCTGGGACTGACAGGGCCAGAGCAATAGCACAGCAGGCAGGGCTTTGCCTTGTATGCGGTCAACCCGGGTTCGAGCCTCGGCATCCCGTATGGTCCCCCTGAGCACCGCCAGGAGTAATTCCCGAGTGCTGAGCCAGGCTAGGTAGGTGCTGAGCATTGCTAGGTAGGTGTGACCCAAAAAAGAAAAAGAAAACAAAACTGGGACCTACAGCGGACGGTGAATAGGGAGGAGGTGGCTTTGATATCCAGGGAAGTAAAATGCCCTAACCACTGTACTATCACTCCAGCCTCAGGATTTCATACTTTGCATTGCAGAAGACCCAGGCGCAATTTCAGCAGGTACTCAGTGGTCCTCTGAAGGATGGGGGATAGAGACAGCTCCTTCCTCCCTGCCAAAAATAAAACCCAAAAGGAAGCAGTTACTGCTCTAGCAGACATCTGCCAGCGGACCGGTTTTCTCTTACATACACTGTGTTTCCTCTTTGGAGCTACACATCCACTCTGTAGACTGGCTTCTTGCCTGTTCTTCCTGCCCATGTCAGCACTGAGATACCAAGAATCATATCACACCTGTGCCCATTGCCTCGCACAGGGCCTGGCCCACAGCAGTTCACTAACCGAATCAATGAGTCAGGAGCGATCTGGAGGAGCAGCCTTGTCACCCTACACCATCATTTATTTTGGGGTGGGGCCTTGGGAGTTATAAAAAGGCATGTGTTAATTATCATATAATGACCACTAGTGGTTATAGTAATTAGTAGGTAAAAGCACAGTGTTCTAAATAAAGTCCTCCAAAGTATGGGACCTGCCCTGCACTAGGAATTGGGAATCCTTTGCCTGTCTGTTGGGCTCTGAGTGATTCCGCTGGGAAACTTATTTTTTGTTTTGTTGGTTTTTGTTTTGTTTTTGGGCCATAACCAGCAGTGCTCATGGATGGTGGTGCTCAGGGACCATACAAGGTGCTGGGGACTGAGCCCAAGCCGGTGGTGAGCAAGGCTAACACTGTACTATTGCTCTGCTCCCTTGTTTGGAAAATTTCTGTTCAAAGTTGCAACTACCAGGGTCAAGCTTAAGCTCACTTTCCTCTGACTCAGTGAAATGACTGGCCTGAAAAATTAAAATACTGAATTCATGGAAGTACTTAGCTTCTTCCCCTCCAGGCTCTGAGATGAAATGTCCCATGAAGGGGCTTTAGACTCTTTACTGATTCATCGCCCCACCCCAGCCCCCCAGCCCCACCCCCGACAATTAAAAAAGAAAAAAATTAACTCCCTCAGGATGAGTGATGAAAACGAAGATTCATCTTGCTAATCTCCCCCTGGCCTTAGTCCCCTCCCCTGTGAATTAGAGACTATCTGAGAGAAAGATTTTTCCTTTCTAGCCGCCCGCCCTCAGAAGATCTATATCTGTGGTTTGATCCCAGTCTCTGACCTTGGCGTTGTCTGCTGAAGGGAAGTGAGGATGGACATTGAGAAGGGAAGTGAGGATGGACATCGAGAAGGAGGAAGTGGAAACTAGAGGACGCAGCACTTTGGGCCTAAGACTGCCAGGGAGATGCCACTGGGAGGAGGCATGAAAAGACAGGAATGGGGCCGGAGCAATAGCACAGCGGGTAGGGAGTTTGCCTTGCACGCGGCAGACCGGGTTCGATCTCCAGCATCCCATATGGTCCTCCGAGCACCGCCAGGAGTAATTCCTGAGCGAAAAGCCAGGAGTAACCCCTGAGCATCGTCGGGTGTGACCCCAAAAGAAAGGAGTCCTGGAGAGTCTTCAACATACCTCCTAACCTGGACACACCAGACGCGGCCTTGTTGCCAGGATACCAGAGAAGCAGAAATGCAGTCAGTAGGAGGTGAGGACAGCCAGGAAGCAGAGAGACCTGATCCACAGGCCCTGCCAAAGAAATATGCCCTGGGGAAGCGCCACTAATGCTGAAGACTGGTCCTCACAAGAGCAGGTGCGGAGTATGAGGCTCTCAAACCAGCAGACCAATGGTCTATTTCCAGCTCAGTCATCAGTATTTGGGCAAGCAAAAGATGTTGTTTGAGAGGTGGCCTAATCAGTCACATCTCCCCACAGGGTAAAAAGAAGTTTGTGAGAATCTTGAAACCTCTGCTTGAAAGGAAAATGTATTTTCAGTGTTTATGGTTTAGAAGCCAGAACATGTCTGAGCAACTTTTAGAATCAGAGGTCACAGTATTTTCATCCTGGGTGAATCAGTTCCTGTCTTCTCATGATCTTCTTTGAGATAGGGGTCATTGCTGAGGTCAGTATAGAATTCAAGCATAAATCTAATCATTGTAGTGTTAAAATTTCTAATCTAGCTTTGTTAAGTTTTTAGTGCAAATTCTAGCCAGGTCTACCTTGCCTTGAGACACAGGTTAGGGGTTGATAACTAACTCCATCCATCCATCCACCCATCCATCCACCCATCCGCCCATCCGCCCACCCGCCCACCCGCCCATCCACCCATCCACCCATCCACCCATCCATCCATCCATCCACCCGCCCATCCACCCATCCACCCATCCACCCATCCACCCATCCATCCACCCACCCACCCACCCACCCACCCACCCACCCACCCATCCATCCATCCATCCATCCATCCATCCATCCATCCATCCATCCATCCATCCATCCATCCATCCATCCATCCATCCATCCATCCATCCATCCATCCATCCATCCATCCATCCATCCATCCATCCATCCATCCATCTATCTATCTATCTATCCATCCATCCATCTATCCATCTATCATCTATTTGCTTTTTGGGTCACAACCGGCAATGCTCAGGAGTTACTCCTGTCTCAGGAATTACTCCTGACGGTGCTTGGTGGACCACATGGGATGCCAAGGACCAAACCTGGATTGGCTGTATGCAAAGCAAATGCCCTATCTGCTGTGCTGTCGCTCTGGCTCTTCATCCCTTGTTAAAGATGCAGCCCTCCCAGGTTTAATCCTGGGCATCCCATATGGTCCCCGAGCACTGCCAGGAGTAATTCCTGAGCAAATCATGAACAGCTTTGTAATGTTCTAGCTCATGGTGATTCAATAATAAAGAAACATAAAAATTAAATTTCCTATAAAAACCCACATACCACACACAAAAAAGAAAAAAATAAAATAAAAAAGGATGAAATGCCACTGACCAAGCAAATAGAGCAAAGAAAAACAACACATGGGGTACATTAACTTCTGCACCTCAAAGGAAAGAATAACCAGAATGCAAAGACAACCATCAGACTGAAAGAAATCATCTTCCCACCACTAATTTGACAAAGGTTTAATATCCAAAGGTTTGATATCCCAGACATATAAAGCTCTGGTACGACTCTCCAAGGGAAAAAAAATCCAACCCTAACAAAGAAATAGGGAGCAGAGAAGAACAGAAAGCTCCTCAAAGAAATACAAATGGCCAAAAAGGATATAGAAAAAAAATGCTTTACACCACTAATTATCAGGAAAATGCAAATAAAGTGAGCTATCACCTCAACAATGAGGAGATAATGTGAGATTGCAATCACACCAGAGAGCCTGGCACTCAACAAAGAGTACTACAACAACCAGTGTTGGCTAGGATGGGGGGAAAGCACTGCTGGTGAGACTGTCTACTGGTGCAGTCTTTCGGGAAGACAATATGGGCATTTCTCAAATATCTAGGAATTGAGCTTCCATATGATGCAGAAATCCAACTCTTAGGAATATATCACAAGGGCCCCAAAACATAGTGCAGAAACGACATTTTCATTTCTCAGTACATTGTAGACTATATGCAATAGCCAAAACATAGTAACAACCCAAAAGCCCATGAATAGATGACTTGATAAAGAAAGTATGCTACATCCGAACAATGGAATGCTACTGGGTCATACAAAAGATAAAGGCATGCAATTTGCTTCCATGTGGGTAGATCTGAAGTGTCATTTTGAGTGAACTCTGTCAGAGGGAGAGGAACAGATTTATAATTATCTCTCTCTTAGGTGGGCTATAAAGAAACCACAGTGGAATATTAAATGACCAATGGTGATAGAAACGAAGAAAAGAGAACTGGTCTTCAGTAGGAGCTTGCCTCTGGGGCAGGGGTCTCGGGGAGAAGACAGGGAAGGGAAAATTAGGACAACGGGGAAGGGAAAAGTACCTGCCACAGAGGAAGCCTGAGGGCTGGGGGAGGTGGTTGGTGGAAGGGAAACTGGGACATTAGTGGAGGATAGTGGACACTGGTGAAGGGATTAGTGTTGGAATGATGTACACCTAAAACTCAAACACAAATATCTTTATAGCTCTGTACTTTATGGTGAGTCAATTTAAGAGGGGGAAGCATTCCTTGATATTTGGGCTGGCGAGCTAGCACAGAAGGTAAGAAAAGACACTTTCTTGCATGAGGCTGCCTTGGCTTACCCTGGTCAATCCCTCTAGCACCAGCAGGGCTGACCCCCTGAGCATCCTAAATGTGAAAGCAAAACAAAAATAAAACAAAACCCTCTGTTATCTGACTCACGGGAACCTTTTTCGAGATGGTGAAACTTTCAAGAGACAAATTAGTTGGGCTGTTTTAGAACAAGGTATTGACAGGGTTGGGAAGGTAGTTCAAAGGGCTGAAGGGGCACGCCCTGCATGAAGGAAGCCCATAGTTGAGCCCCAGAAACACAAGTTGCCCCAGCAGCTCAGGGAGTGACCCCAGAATCATGTTAGAAACAAATAGCTCCTCTGGGACTGCTGGAGCAATAGTCCAGCAGGTGGGGTGTTTACCTTGCAAGCTGAAGACTGGGGTTTAACTCCTGGCATCCCATATGGTCCCCTGAGTATGGCCAGGAGTAATTCTTGAGTGCAGAGCCAGGAGTAACCCCTGAGCATCACCAGGTGTGACCCAAAAGCATCAAAATTAAAAAAAAAAATAGTTCCTCAGCACTTTTATTTTTTTTTCCTTTTTTGGGTCACACCTGGTGACTCAACTCAGAGGTTGCTCCTGGCTCTGCACTCAAGAACTATTCCTGGCCATGCTCAGGGGACCATATGGGATGCTGGGGATTGAACCTGGGTTGGCTATGTGCAGGGCAAACGCCCTACCTGTTGTGCTATCACTCCGGTCCTTCCTCAGCACTTTTTGGGTGTGGCCTCAAACACACAAACTGGACAGCACCATTGGACATCAGCTAACCCTCAAACCCACACCGCTGGGCCAGGTAACAAAAAGCAACTGGACTCCTAGGCTGGGGAGCACCTTGCTCCCCAATCACTACAAAAATTAGCTATAGATGTCATCAGCTATTTTGCTTATGAC
>JAJIBD010015134.1:0-13883 GCA_021461705.1 Cryptotis parvus
AAACAACAAAACTCCCCAGATTAGCTAAACATGTCCTCCAACAGTCATGACCACCCAAAGTCAAGTTTCCGTTGCTCTCCACGCAATGGACCCTTCCACCTCTTTCCCCTTTCCAGAACCACCAATCTGCCTTCTGAATCTAAGACTTAGCTCTGGGTTGTTGTTGTTGTTTTCTGCTTGTATATCTATTTGCTCTTGCCCCTTGAGGCATTGCAGGTGTGGCTGCAGTGCCCAGCTGCATTGGCAGGTGGCAGATAGGAGACAGGCTTGTCCACACCCAGGGCTCTGCCCCATGGGCCCTGGATGGTTGATGGTCTGACATAGAAAAAGACTGGACCCCCCTTGGGTGAACCCTAGAGCCACGGCAGAGCCTGGCAAGCTACCCGTGGTGTATTCGATATGCCAAAAACAGTAACAATAACAGTAACAGTAACAATAATGTGTATGAATATTTTCTCCTTTTCATTAGCCTGTCACTTGATTTTAGCCTTTCAGTGCTGAAGAATTTATTTGACATAGTCCCATTAGTATGTTTGGCTTTTGTTTCTGTTGCCAATGGAGTTGAATCACTGAAGACACATCTAATGTCAATACAGTGGAGCGTTCTGCCAACATTTACCTCAGTGATTTTATTGATATTGATAGAAGAGTGAGGGCTTTAATCTGCATTGAATTACTTTTATATGTGATTTGATATAAAGGTTTAATTTATTTACTTTTTTAATTTTTACATGTTCCTGACCACCGCTTCCTATTTATCTCACCATTTGTTGAAGAGTCTTTCATTGCCCCACTTACTGCACTCAGCCTCTTTGTCATAAATTAACCATCGGTCGGGGGCTGGAGCGATAGTCCAGCAGGTAGGGCATTTGTCTTACCGCGCCGGCCTGTGCCGGCCAGGGTTCAATCCCCGGTATCCCATATGGTCCCCGAGCACTGCCAGGAGTAATTCCTGAGTGCAGAGCCAGGAGAAACCCCTGAGCATTGCCGGGTGTGACCCAAAAAAGCAAAAAAAAAAAAAAAAAAAATTAACCATCTGTGAAGTGAAGAGTTTTCTTCTAGAGTTTCAATTTTGTTCCAATAGTTGAGAGTTTGGATTTATTCCAGCACCATACTGTTCTTATCACTGTTACTTTATAGTCTGGTTTGAGTTTGGACAATGCACCACGCTGTTCTGACCAGTGTGACTTTATCACTGTATCACTGTCGTCCCGTTCATCATCGATTTGCTCGAGGGGGCCCCAGTAACATCTCCATATGTCCTGTCTCATGCTAGTAGAGCCCAAGGTCATCTGCTTGCTCCAGGAACATAAAGAGCCTCAATCCATTCCGGAATGAGGTCTATAATTGTTACTGGTATTTGGCATATCAAATATGACACGGGTAGCTTTGCGAGGCTCTGCCGTGTAGGTAGCATACTCTTGTAGTCACAAGTCCAGCATTTATTGATGAACCACGCGGCCGCAAGCGGCCCCGTGAGCCAGGCTGTGATAGGCTGGTCTGCTGAGTGGAGTTCTGACGAGAGAGGAGTCGGATGTGGAAAATGGAGGCCCTCATGGAGTGGGGGTCGTCTGGCTTGTTGCAAGGCTCTGCTGGGGTGGCGGGCCAAGGGCTAGAACCTGCCATCCCTCCTGGGTGCCTTGTGAGCGGCTGGGCACAGGGAGAGCAAGTAGCAGCTCTGCCCCATGTCTGTGAGTCTCTGGCCCGGCATACCTGAGCCGGATTTAAAAAGACTGCTGCAGGGGTGGAACTCCATGAGCCGGGCTGTGATAGGCAGGTTTGCTGGGTGGAGTTCTGACGAGAGAGAAGTCCGGATGTGGAAAATGGAGGCCCTCATGGAGTGGGGGTTGTCTACTTGTTGCAAGGCTCTGCTGGGGTGGTGGGCCAGGGCTAGAACCTGCCATCCCTCCTGGGCGCCTTGTGAGCGGCTGGGCAAGTAGCAGCTCTGCCCCATGTCTGTGAGGGTAACTTTATAGTATAGTTAAAGTTTGGACATTTTATTGCCTCCCTGTCTTCTTTTTGAGAATGGCTTTGGCTTTTAGGGAATTTTATGGTTTCATAAATATTTTAGTAATATTTTTCTATGAAATTGAAGAATTGCATTGACTCTATATAATATTTGGGTAGGATTTTATTTTATTTTATTTTTTATTAAATAAAAAATAAAATAAAAAATTTTATTTGTTTATTTATTTTTTTTGCTTTTTTGGGTCACACCCGGCAGTGCTCAGGGGCTACTCCTGGCTATGCACTCAGGAATTACTCCTGGTGGTGCTTGGGGGACCATCTGGGATTCCGGGATCGAACCCAGGCCAGCACAGGCCAACTGCATGCAAGGCAAACGTCCTACCCGCTGGGCTATTGCTCAGGCCCTGGGTAGGATTTTAATAATTTTAATTATTCTAGGTCATGAATAGAATATTTTTGTATTTCCTTGCATCATTTTCTAGTCCTTTTAATAGTGACTTACAGGAGTCTCACAAGCGGCTGGGGGGAGGCTGGAACTTCGGCTCGCCGGGCCCAGCTGACTATGGAACCCCGAGGAGGGCAGATGGGTTTTGGGAGTGGGCCCGTCGCCTCTGGGGGTCCCGGAAGCAGCCCGTTGAGACTCACCCATCACACTAGCCACCATTTTCGCTGTCCAGATGCTGGGAAACTGCCTCATGACCAGATTAACAGAGCAAAACCAGTTCGAGCCCAGGTAGGCAGCTCCCAGAAGTGGGAATCACTGGGAATTCGTCAGATGGACTCGGGGTCGCCCTTTCCCCACTCCATTTTGTCGAGCCTGGTGGCCCCGCCCAGGAGCTGCCCAGGGGCCAGCATGCAGAGTCTCACAAGCGGCTGGGGAGGCTGGAACTTCGGCTCGCGCCGGGCCCAGCTAACTATGGAACCCCGAGGAGGGCAGATGGGTTTTGGGAGTGGGCCCGTCGCCTCTGGGGGGTCCCGGAAGCAGCCCGATGAGACTCGCCCATCACACTAGCCACCATTTTCGCTGTCCGGACGCTGGGAAACTGCCTCATGACTAGATTAACAGAGCAAAACCAGTTCGAGCTCAGGTCAGTAATGTCTTTTAATGCACTGCATTCCACGAAGAGCAGAAAGTTTGTTGGGAAGGAGATATAAAGAGGAAAGAAATGAAATACAGAATCCGCCAAGTAGTTGAGGTGCGGGAGGGGGAGGGAGGTGGGGACATTGGTGATGGGAGATGGGTTTGGGTGGAGGGATGCGTGTTTGAACACTGTAGAACCAAAACTCTACATGAGCATCTTTCAATTGTATGTCTAAAATGGTGTAATAATATTTGGGGGAAAATAATAAAATTAAATTAAAAAAATAGTGACTTACAGTTTTCTATTTATAAATCCTTTCCTTTGGGGAAGGGTTTATGCCATATCCAGTGATACTTAGGACTTAATCCTGACTCTTTACTCAGGAGTCATTCCTGAGTAAAGAGTTCTCAAGCACTGCTGGGTATGGTTCAAGCACCCAAAAGTATTTCTAATATAAAATACATTATAGTTGTTTGTCAGCTACTGGGACCCTGGGAAAAGGAAGACTCTCCCTGCGTCAGGAAAAATGGATGCTCAAGACTCATGAGCACAGTATGGCCTGAACAAAGTCACCACATGGGACTTAGGGTCCTAGTCATATGACTTCATTTATTAGTAAATGAGAGAAGGTGCCTACGTGCACTAAGAAGCAAGTGGTGAAGGGAGGCAGGGGATTGTTATGACTAGGAAGAAGCTGCTGGGGCATTGTCCTTGGAGCTCTAAGCAGGGGCAAGGTTGAAGGATTGTTGACACTCAGAGATGTCTGTTTCCCATGTCTCAGACTATCGCCCACCAGCAATCAAGACCAATTAATTATGTTATTCTCAGAAATGTCAGAGAGCCCAGCAACAGCCCAGTTTCGAGAGAAGTATGTCCCCAACATTCCCCACACACCCATCAACCTCTAGTGGTCAATGGATTGTGCCAGGAAGAACACTAATAATATATTTTACATATCATATCTTATATGATATGTATTTACATTTTAATTATATATTATGCACAATAGTATCCCCTGGCATCTGAGGGGATCATATGAGGTGCCAGGGATTACTGGGATTACTTCAATATAGCACAAAGGACTTACTTCCTATACTATCCCTATACTATACTCCGGGCCCCTCACCTTCATTTCTCTAAAAAGTTGATACCTAGGTACTTAATGTTTTTGGACACAATTTGAAATGTGTTTGTTTTTAAAGTTTATTTATCTTCTAATTTGTCATTTGCATATATAAAATACAACAGACTTTTACATGGTGATTTTGTAATCTGCTATTTTACTTTACTATGGTTTGAGGCTCTTCATATTCCTGAATCAACCAGATGCCATTGGGCTACATTGGTGCGTGATAGGGTCAAATGGAACTGTTACTGGCGCCCGCTCGAGCAAATCGATGGATAACAGGATTCAAGTGATCAAGTGATCTACTTTACTATATTGGCTTATTGGCTAAGTATTGGCTTAGTGTTGGCTAAATATTGCCTAAGTATTGGCTTACTGTATTGGCTAAGTGTTGGAATCTTTATTTATTTAGTTTTTTTGGTCACACCCAGCAGTGATCATGGGAAGTTCCTGACTCTGCCTAGGTGTGTGTCCAGGACATGCTTCAGAGATCAGATGTGGTACTGGGTATTGAACCTGGGTTTGCTGCATGCAAAGCAAGGGTCTTTATCATTTTATCATGCCATCTGAAAATAGTGAATGGCACTGATTTATTTTTATCCTATTTCAATGGCTTTTATTTATTTTCTTGCCTGATTTATGTGCTGAGATAGTCAATACTATATTGCATAATAGTGGAGAGTGGGCATCCTTGCCTTTTCCTGACCTTAGGAAAGCCTTTAAGGAATGGAGATTTGATTCTTGTTAATTTTACTGATAAAATAATATTGTCTTTAGTTTTCCCTTTATTGATGTGCTGAACCACATTAATTGGCTTACATATAGTGAGCCAACCTGTGCCCATGAAATGAATTCCTTGATTGCTGTGTATAATCCATTTGATGTATTATATTACATATCAATATGTGAACCATTAAATTTGGTTCACGAAGATTTTGTTGAGGATCTTTGCACTCATCTTCACGTCTATGTTCATCAGGAGTATTAGTCTGTAATTTTCTTTTTTTTTCCACAGCAATATCTTTGTTTTTTGTTTTATGTACAGTTGGCCTCATAGAGGTGTTTGGGAAGGATTCCTCTCTCCTCTGTTCTCTACAGTACCACAAAGAGAAGGGCTAAAACATCTGTGATGAACTTTTGGTAGGACTCACTATTAAATCTCTGTGAGACTTGGACCTTTGTTTTGGAAGAGATTTTATGTCCCTACTAGTAATTGGTTTGGCAGGTTTTCTGTTTCCTCCTGGTTTTGTCTTGAAGCTTGTATACGTTTGGTGTATATAAAGTTGTTTATAACTCCTCTTTTTGGGAGATGATATTTTCTATCTTGCCATGGAAGTCACTGGTTCAAGTTTCAGTTTCTTCAGTTCTGTTGCTGAGACCTGCTGTTGCATTTTGTAGCTGCTTTACTGTTGGAGGACAGGTTTAGCTATTCTGGGAGTTTTGTTTTTTGCCCACTCCCAGCTTAATCTATTTAAGCCAAGATTCATTCTAATGAGACCTCTCTTCTAGAGGGTGTGGCAGTTACAGAAGTCACCTTGATTGAATAACTTCTGACTTATATGCCTACTAAGACTTCTATGTTTTCTAGATTGGGCACAGCTCCTCTTTATACCCACTGCACCCAGCATGGGACAGTTAGAAGCTACCAGGAGACTACCATTCTGTCTACGTTGAGACTATAGGAAGACTATAGGAAGGATCATACTAGTTTGCTTTAAGCAGGCGAGTGTGACCCTTTCAGTACACGAGAACAAGATACTCAGAATCACCCTGGTGCAGATAATAATAAGGACCTGTGGGTACCATCTAGATTACATGAAGCTCATGAAATTAAGATGCATTACTTTATATCAGCCCTCTTTTGCCAGTGTTTTACATAAGAGATAATCTCGGGATTAGTCCTTGGCATAATCTTTGTTTATACCTGCAATAGGGTGTGGCACTACACTCTGTTTAGAGTTCTTTGTTGACTTGACCCTCCTGGTTGGATTACTCTGGTGTATATAAGGGGACTGACTTGAGGCCCCTTCACTTTGGGCCTTTTTTTGCTTTGGCTTTTTGGCTCCTGCAGCTTTTGGGTTTTGGACTTTGGCCTTTTGCTCCTTCTTCTGGATAGGACTCAGCTCGGGTGAGATCCTCTCTCTTTGGTGGGAGACTTAGGCTCTTTTGTATGGTCTAAGTTCGGACCAGAGCTAGAGTTTGTTCATTATATTGGAGTGCTGTGGAAGAGCTTTTGTACTATTAAAAGCCTATTTGGAACTGCACCAGACTCGTGAGTTTTCATCTGTTCTTCCGGCATCCTCGGAGGTAGAGGAGAACTTCTGTCCTGACACTGTTGGGGACCCGGCAGCATTCGCCGACACTTTACTTTTTCGCTTATTCATTTGAAGTGTTTGTTTTTGCTTTTCTCTCTCTCAAACGTTCTTCAGCTCACTCTCAGTAGGATAGTTGCTGAGAAATCTTTTCAAATAGTTTAGAAAGTTCTAGAATATAGGGAAACCTTTCTGGAAGTTTGTCCCCATCTATTGATGAGAGCAAATTTATTTCTTTATATGCCTGGCAATGTGTGAGTGTCGGGCAGCCGCTGGGGTCCCCAACAGTATCAGGACAAAAGTTCTCTTTTACCTCGAGGACACTGGGGAACGGATGAAAGCTCAGGAGTCCAGCACAGTTCCAAAAAGGCTTTTAATAGTACAATAGCTCTACCACCGCAATCCAATATAATGGAAGACCTTAACTCTGGTCATAACTGAGACCATACACAAGGGCGCAAGTCTCCCATCAAAGAGAGAGGTTCTCACCCGAGAGAGAGTCCCTACCAAAGAGGAGACCTACCCCCCCAAAAGGGGAGTGAGTGCCTCAAATCAGTCCCTTTATATACACCACAGTAATCCTAACTTTTTTTTTTTTTAGTAATCCTATTTGTTGATAGGGAGGATCCTGTCAACAAAGAACCCTAAACAGTTTCTAGATAGTAGAAGAGTTTAGAAGGGTGGTGCCACACCCTATTGTAGGTATAAACAAAGGATGACACCAAGGACTGATCCCTTCTTCCAAGATTATCTCTTATGTAAAACACTGGAGAGAGGGGCTGGTACAAAGTAATACATCTTAATTTTATGGGTTTCATGTAATCTAGATGGTACCCACAAGGTCCTTCTTAATTATTATCTGCACCAGGGTGATTCTGAGTATCTTGATCTCTGTATACTGAAAGGGTCACACTCGCCTGCGTGAGGGCAAACTAGTATGATCCTTCCTATAATCTTAAAGGATAGTCTCAATGTAGCCAGGGTGGTAGTTTCCTGGTAAATTCTAACTGTCCCACGCTGGGTGCAGTGGGTATAAGGAGGAGCTGTGCCCAATCTAGATAACATAGAAGTCTTAGTAGATGTATAATACGTCAGAAGTTATTCAGAGACAAGATGACTTCTGTAATTGCCACACCCCTCCATCAGTGTTCACATAGAAGAGAGATCTCATTAGTATGGAACTTGGTTTATTAAGTAAACCAAGGTTTATTAATAGCTCTTAATCTATTAAGTAAATAGATTAAGCTG
The DNA here is from genome assembly GCA_021461705.1 of Cryptotis parvus. Lineage (NCBI taxonomy): Eukaryota > Metazoa > Chordata > Mammalia > Eulipotyphla > Soricidae > Cryptotis > Cryptotis parvus. The sequence goes on from JAJIBD010015134.1 coordinate 7,737, forward strand.
TGATTGGATAAAACAACAAAGCTCCCAAGCTAGCTAAGCCTGTCATCCAACATCCTCCCTCCTCTTTCCCTCCCACTTCTGAAAAATGGATATGAAAGCAGGAAGAAAAAGCAATTTGCTTAATGTCAAGTGGCTGGTTTGACCTAAGATTTTACATTGTATTTTATGTTTGAGGAAAATGGTCCCTGTACTGCAACATAATTTTGTAAATGTAATTGCTTTAAATTGCTGTCTTATTAAATTAACCATTATTTCTTTTGCTTTTTGGTAATAGGCCACTGAATTCAACCAATGGAAGAATATTCTGTTTATCATCCAGTTTCTTCTTTCCTGCTTTTTGGGGTAAGATACCATACATGAGTGAGTAGAAAAATTGGTCTATGTTATCTCATGACAAATCAAATCACAGTTTTTTCTTTTCTGGTCAGAATCTCTCTTTGTACTTCAGTTTTCCCCTGGTGTCCTTGAGCCAGTTTATCTGGTAATACAGCCTGAGAGAACAGGAGCAAAAGATAATACTTAGTTTTGAAAGTCGTATTTATGTTATGTCTCATTTCAAAATGGAGTGTTGCATGTTGAGTCTACACTGAGAGTCACCTGGACTCAAGTCCAGCACTGTGCGTGATGTCCTTGTCACAATGTCACAATCCCTTTGCATGTAAATAAGAGCCCCTTTCTTTTTCTGGGGGCTCCAGCAGTGCCCAGAGCTCTGGGCCCCTCCCAGGAGCAGATGGTTTGGTGACAAACTCTGGCGTGCCCAGGACCACAGATTTCCACCTGTCGAGTTTGGGATTGTACCATGCTGGGATAAGACTTGAGGTCTCTGCATACCATATTTCACCAAATAATCATTACATCATGTTTTAAGTAATACTGGCACAATTTTTTTTAAAGAAAGCTTGACGTAATGGTTAGACCTCATTTTTTTGCACACAGAGACACACACAGAGACACACACAAATCTGCCATGATTATGCAAGGAAATGCATCTAGTGAATGCACTTTATCCCTTTAAATTATCTCCTCTGCTCAATAGCCTCTTCCTGTGGACCTGGATCCTTCATATTCAGGGAAATTTCCTTTTTTATTTCTCATTTGAAACTTTACTTAAACCCAGTGATTTATGTTGTTCACATACTGTCATTTCAGCTATGAGTACCCCAATCCCACCACCAGTGTGACTTTCCCTCCACCAATGTCTCAAGTTATCCTCAACCTCCACCTCAGTCTGCCCCTTAGCAGGCACAGAACAGTTTCACTTTATATTGCTTGTTACAATATATATCTCATAATGGTGTTACTAAAGTCATTGCCTGAGGATTCACTGAGCTGCTAAGTGCTGATTGAGTCTGTGCTATTGTTTTTGCTCATTGTGCTAGTGGTTTTGAATTTTTATTTCTTAATATTTCACAGTGGTATAATTAAAAAAATTTAAAAAAAGAAAATATTTTTCCTGTGAAGAAAGATGAATTGTTTTTGCTACAAATAAAACAGTTACCATCATGGGTAAATAAATCAGCACAATGTTGACCTCTTTGATGTACACTCATCTCTTCTCCAAACAAGATTTTAATATGTCCCATTTCCACTGCAGTGATTCCCTCTTTAGTAATATATTACTTAATCTGTTTCACCTCCAGACGAACTTATTTACTTATTTATTTACCTGTTTTTTTTTTCATGTCAGGTATTGAGTCCAGGGCTTTGTACCTATAAGGCTTGTGCCCCACCAGCCCTGTTTCTGTGGTTGTGTGTGTGGGTGTGCAGGCGTGCGCGTGCATGCGCACGTGTGGGAGGCCAGGGATCAAACTCAGTCTCACACATACAAGGCAAGTATCCTGCTTCTGAGCCACATCCCCACATCTCCAGTCTCCAGCCCCCGACTTACTTTAACAATTTCTATCACTGTATCACTGTCTTCCCATTGTTCATCGATTTGCTCAAGTGGGCACTAGTAACATCTCCATTAGTCCTGTCACAAGCAAGTGTAACCCAAGGGCATCTACTTGCTCCAGGGACAGGAGGAGCCTGAAACCATTCTTCAGGTCATGGAACTGAGGTCCATAATTGTTACTAGTTTTTGGCATAACAGGTCATTAAGGGGCTGGGCGATAGCCTAGCGGTAGGGCGTTTGCCTTGCAGCTGCCCATGCCGGCGGGGTTCGATCCCTGGCATCCCATATGGTCCCTGAGCACCGCCAGGAGTAATATTCCTGAGTGCAGAGCCAGGAGTAGCCCCTGAGCATCGCCGGGTGTGACCCAAAAGCAAAAAAAAAAAAAAATAACAGGTCATTAAAACAAGGGTAGCTTGCCAGGCTCTGACGTGTAGGTGGTATAGACTCAGTAGAAGGCTATCAACTTGAGCATTTACTGATGAAACTTAAAGGGGGAAGATCAGTTTTTTCTCTTGGATGGACCTCAGAGGAACTATGGAGTCTCCAGCCCCTGACTTATTTTAACAATTTCTATGAGTTCAACAATTTGAACTTATCCTTTCTTTTAAATTGAATTTATAAGAGTTCAACAATTGCCTCCAAACTTAATATGTCATTCGTAACATTCTCTCATAGGTCCTTATAAATATTTAAGTGTTAATGTATAATACTCTTTACTACTGGTTTTGGCATATTGAATACGCATCGGACAGCTTGCCAGGCTCTGCTGAGCGGGCGGTATACTCTTAGTAGCTTGCTGGGCTAAGCACTGCCAGGAGTAATTCCTGATTGCAGAGCTAGGAGTAACCCCTGAGCATCGCTGGAGTGTGATATCGCTCTCCGCCCTGGCAAACAGGACATAACCTTCAGCCGCTCCATGTAGCTGGAGGACACATGGCCTGTGCCCCTTTGTCCCACTAAGCGGTCCTTGTTGAGCGCAGCCAACATGGCGGCAGTAAAGATGGTAAAGAAAGCTGACCTCCGGATGTCAGTCATCGTGTAGCCCCGCGGGGCTGGGCCCGAGGCCGGAGTCGCCCCGGGAACAGGGGCGCAAGCCGAGGGGCTCCCCAACCTCACTGTCCCCGCTCGCCACATGCTGCCTGCATGGCCAGTCCCGCCCGCACTGGTGTCCCCCCGCCTCGCCTCGTCATGCTCCTAGGTGCTACCTCTCTGTGTGCAACCCAGAGATGTTCCTCCTGTGTGTGTCCCTGCAAATAGTTTCTTAGTGGGCCTGTTAACATGGAGCTCCTTTGAGGGGATGAAGACCTTCTCTCTGGAAAATACTGACTTTAACTGGAGACTTACGGCATGTCAGATGAGCATTGACGGTTTCTTCCGCAACACATGTATCCTCCTGGCATCCTACACTCAGTAGGTGATCTAGTTCCACAATCCCATTTGACACCACTTCTGGCACCAACTGTTTTCGGTCAAAGATTTTCATGATGAAGTCTCATTGTCTCTCAGTAGATAATCCTCCTGACCTGGATGTTCCATGGAGAGAAAGGTGGGCCCAGACACTCCTCGTTCTGAAAGAATGGAGGCTAGCCAACCTCTGGGTGGCTGCCGAAGAATGGAGTAGAGCCAGCCTTCTTCGACTCCACCATTCTCCCTGCATTAACATACGCCTCAGATACCTGGACCCTACGAAAGCAGGATAAGAATGCTATTCGGGTGTCCCAAAGAGGAATCGAAAGAGCTATGCTTGGAATATCACACCTCACTCAAGTGAGACTTGAAGGAATCGGAGTTCCGACCTCCGTCACTGTTCCAGAATCAGGGACGCTGTCTCCTTTGCCAAGGCATTGAAAATCAGATGGGCTGGACATGTAATGCGATTTGGAGATGACTGCTGGACTAGAACCGTTACCGACTGGATCCCACAGGATGTCAAAAGATTACTTGGCTGCCCACCTACAAGATGGTCAGACTTCTTCGTCAAGACCCTGAACGAACGGTTTGAGGCTCTTCGTATTCCTGAAGCAACCAGATGCCATTGGGCTACACTGGCACATGATAGGGTCAAATGGAAATGTTTTGTTGCCCACTCGAGCAAATCGATGAATAACGGGATGTCAAGTGATCAAGTGTTTTAATACTTTTTAATTTTGTTTTGGGGCCACACCTGTGCGGCTGGCTCTGTGCACAGGAATAACTCTTGGCAGTGCTGGGGTGTTATATGAGATGTTGGGATCAAACTTGGGTCAAGCATGAGCAAGGTAATTGTCCTACCTGCTGTGCTATCTCTCCAGCTCCTAACATATAGTAATTTCATTATCGTTATATACATACCATTCTGTATTCTGAATCTGCTATTATCTGCAGTGATTGAGAGTCTGAATGTGTGGTTTGTCCCTGAGTATATAGTTTGTGGCTGTCCTGTGGCTTGCTTTCTTGTGGGTTTGGTCACCTGTGACTGAGCATATCATTTCATCCAAGGCATTTCCTGGTGAACTGGAGACACTTCCCTCTGGTGACATACACTTCTCTCTGATGACATACACTTCTCTCTGATGATGTACACTTCCCTCTGATGACATACACTGCCCTCTGGTACACTGCCATCTGGTTACGTACTATTTTTGCACCTGCTGGTTGCTCAGTGTTGCCCTGATCTGGGGCCTTCCAGTCCTTTCTGAGGGACAGGTTTGGCATTTTCTTTTTCTTTTGGGTCACACCTGGCGATGCTCAGGGGTTACTCGTGACTCTGCACTCAGGAGTTACTCTGGTGGTGCTCAGAGGACCATATGGGATGCCAGGGATCGAACCCGGGTTGGCCGCGTGCAATGCAAATGCCCTTCCGGCTGTACTATAGCTCCTGCCCCAGGTTTGGCATGTTAGATTCCCTCTCCACCTGGTGTTCTGGGCTGTCCCCTTAGTGGTGGTGCTGTTCTGTCTTTAGTCCTCATCCCCCTTCCTCTTCCTAGTGTCTGTCCTGACTCCAGCCTGGCCCTGATTCCTCATTGCGTTATGGTATTACATCACACCTTCAAAGAGGGGGCTTAGGGGCACCCGTGTAGCTCTGCAAAAAACTAGCAGCCTCTCTCATAGTGTGTCCTTTCTGGGCAGTTGCCACAGACCGGCTCTATAGGAGATCACCAGGCTGAGGGGGAATGGCTGAGGTTCACTGGAGAAGCAGGTACGGTGATGACAGACAGACTCCAACACAAGAAAGGTTGAATACTGCTGCGATTTATTGAGGGCAAAGCTTCTCTTTTTATGCTTAACAAATGCTCAGGTGCAAGATTACACCAGTTACTTTCTAGCAAAGGAGGCATTTTTAACATCAAAAAGGAGTTTATCATGTTCACTACATATGACCACCTTTTGCCTGCACCTGTTTTTCTGACTTGTTTTTTTAACGTCTTTTGTTTTTACATTTCTTCATATTTGCCTCAAGTAAGGTACATAATTTCTTTAATCTTGATTTCCATAGAATCACTTACTAGCTCTATGCACCTATTATAGTTTAACTTAACCTACTCCTAAATAGAAACTTCTATGCAGAATTTATTATCGTAAGATTGTTAAGATTATGTACTAGGAAGTGTTGACTTTAACAGGCCCAATTCTTCCCACACAGGAGGTCTTAGGAGGCTAAATGTCACTGCATTCCCGTCAACAGGGGGTAGCCAGAGGCCCTCGACCCATAGGTCACGAATCCTCCCTTCCCGCTAATGGTGGAAGGCAAAGGCCCCGAAGGCCACGAACCTTTCCTTAACAAGGACCTGAGACCAGCTCAGGCCTTGGCAGCCAGGTGCTGCGCTGGCGACACCGTTGCCGGCGTGGCAGCAGTGACCATCAGAATCAGGAATGTTCAAGAATCACCCTAATGGGACTCGGGGGTCATAAAGGGTGCTGAGGACAAAGCAAGCACCCTACCGCTGTACTATCACTTCGGCCATAATATATATATATATATATATTTTTTAATTTTTATTTTTACAATTACAAAGATAAACAATTAAAAAGTTCATATTTGGGTTTTGATCATACAGTGTTCCAGCACCCATCCCGCCACCAGTGCCCATCTCCCTACCACCAATGTCCCCGGTTCCCTCCCCCTCCCCCAGCCCTCCTCCATGGCAGGTTCTTTATTTCTTTCCCTTTCTCTCTCTTTCTCTTTCCCTTCCCTTCCAGACTATGGATTACAGAACATACATTAAAGGGTTGTCATGTGTATCTTTTTGACTCTATTTATATTTTAAGATTAG
>JAJIBD010015135.1:0-46834 GCA_021461705.1 Cryptotis parvus
TTCCCCATCTCTGGGTAGTGCGTCTGGATGGAATAGAAGCTCGCCTCACGGTTCCTTCCTGTCGGCACTGCAGGTCTCCGAGAGACGAAGCCTTTTGTGTGTCGGGCAGACCGGGGCGGCATTTCAGGTTTCTGCCCCTGGGGTTTCTCTGCTCAGTATTTGACAGCTTCTCTGCCAGCTCTGCCCTGCAGCCAGTGTACCACCACCACAACCAAGCATGTGTAGGTTGGACATCACCTGGGGCTCTTTGTCATGTTCCCTGGGAACAAAATGGTTCCTTGAAATTAGTCCCTCATTCTTCCTTCTAAATTCACATCGAGGGCCCTGAGGTGCATGGGCGGGCCTGCGGCCTTTCTAGGAAGGAGATAACAACTCAGAGACTGTTTGGCACCGCCCGGTGAGGGCTGCTGGGAACTCAAGTCCAATGGTAGGATAATGTTGGGGGGCAGAATTGGAGCCACTGTGTGTGTGTGACTTGTCAGACAGGGACAAGTTTCCATGAAAGATCTCGGGAGCGTCTAAGACACTGGAATTCTCTGAGCTGTGTTCGCATTCAATCACTCCTTTTCTCCCTCTCTCTTTCTAGACCTCCCGATCACGGGTAATGCTCATACCACTGCATTAAGTGCTGGTAGTCATCGAGAGCTTTGCATCCTGGGGACGAATCCCCGAGCTTGCCAGAGACGGACGGCACAAGGTAGGTGTCCATCCGCCACTGCACCCACAGGCAGGAAGAGCAGTGGGCAGAGCGCACCCTGCTGAGTCCTTGTGGGAGGGGGCCAGGGCGAGGTAGCTGATCCTGTTCCACTGGGCGCTTCTCAAGAGGGTGCCTGAAGCCCCCTGGGCGAGCTTCTCCCAGATCTGCAACCAAGCCCTGCTGAGATTGCCTTGAATCTGCCCACACACACACACACACACACACACACACACACACACACACACACACACACACACCAACCCCCAGCCCAGGAGGGGGCCTCGGGGCCTCCAACAGCCAAGTCACCTTTTAAGCTCCTCCAGAAACATGAGAATTCTGGGACCTGAGAGATGGCTCAGAGACTGGAGCATGCGCCTTGCATATGAGAGCCCTGAGTTTCATTCCTGGCACTATGGTCCTCCCCACCTCCTACAGCACTGCCAGGCTTCGTGCCCCCATCACTGCCAGGCCTGAGCAGGGTCCCATCACCGGGTCTCAGCATTGAGCCATCTGGCCAGGTCAGCCAAGTGCCACCAGGAGGGCCCTTGTATCCCCCAAAGCATTGCTTGGGAGTTCTTCTGTTCCCCAAAAAACAAATACGACTACAAGTATTCTTTTGTGTTTATCTTTTTTCCCTTATTGAAATGGTATGGCGAAGTACCTTTATGGTAATACTTGTTTGTTACCAGAATATGCTTGAGGGTGGCGCCTGCAATGACTTTGTGTTTATCTTTTTCCCTTATTGAAATGGTATGGCGAGTACCTTTATGGTAATACTTGTTTGTTACCAGAATATGCTTGAGGGTGGCGCCTGCAATGACTTTTGCCTCCTGAGAGTCGTGAAATGAGCCTGCCAGTGTCTCTCCTGACGGGCTCTCTCGAACTCCCGCAGTCTGCTCACTCGCGTGGGCTCCCTCTTCGTTGCGCCACGTGTGGGCTGCCACCCTGAGTAGCTCATGGCACGTCCCAGGTAGCGCCCCAAATGTCTAGCACTTTGAGTTTCTGTCCTGAGATCCGAGCGTCCACACAGTGAGCCAGGACCTCATGATGGATGACACAGGCTGTAATTTTCATAATGTGTAGAGTTTGGTGCACATTTTGTGTTTATCTTCTTTCTCTTGTTGAAATGGTGTGGCGAGTACCTTTACAGTAATACTTGTTTGTTCTCAGAATACCTTTGAAGGTGGCAGCTAAAATAATGTCAGGCAGAAACATCTTTGCTTGGCACTTGGATTATTTCCTCAGATTACGCTTACAGAGGGCTGGCCTCAAATTCTTACTCAGGATTCTCCCACCTAGGTTAAAGGACCAGGCAGCCAGGCAGGAAAGAGGTTGGGAACACAGAGTACAGTGGGGGCAGAAATCTGAGGAAGACAGTTGACAAATTTGTGCTGACACCCACCAGCAGGGCCAGAAGGAGCCTGCAGAAACAGGGGAGCCTGGGACTGGAACAGTCACCCCACATCCCAGAGCCAGGGCCTGAGTGAAGGTGGGAGAGTGGGAATCAGAGTCAGACAGTGTCTTGGAAGCACGTTAGGGGCCAAGACGCTCTCTCTCTCTCTCTCTCTCTCTCTCTCTCTCTCTCTCTCTCTCTCTCTCTCTCTCTCTCTCTCTCTCTCTCTCTGTCTCTGTCTCTGTCTCTCTCTCCTCTCTCTCTCTCTCTCTCTCTCCCCCCCCCCCCCACCCGACTGTATCAGCATCTAAGTGTCAAGATAGGCTCACACAGAGATAGATGTGAGCATTCTGGGGTCCCAGGTTATGGGGGCCGTGCCTGTTGGCAGGAAGCAGGAGGCAGCCCAGGCTGGCATAGGCCAACTTCTGGGACTGTGCAAGTAGCCTTGTGCCCCCAGCCCAGTGTGGGGCTTCCAACTAGGGTTCTGTTGGCTGGACCTGTCTGCAGCTGGGGGGCCATGTGTACCCCTCCTAGGCCAGCTGCGGTGGAGAGATCCAGAGACCCAAAGGAGCCTGTTCTCAAGCAGGAGACCAGAGGCCTGTCGAGGAACATGAGACTTTATCGCCCGCACTGACCGTAGCCTCTAGATACTTCCAGATGCCTGACAGCTGGGGTCCAGGCCCCACACCTCCCGCCCCGCCAGCCTATTGGCTGGTCACTGTGTGAAGGCAGAGCCCAGGAGGGCTGGGTGTGTGGGGCTACTGATGTCTCAAGGGGTCGCCCTGAAAACCCAGGAATGGAGCCCCAGCCAGAGACACCCCAGTCCTGAGATCCCCCCTACACCCCTCTGGCTGTGGCTCTGGGAAGGGCTTGTAGGAGGTGAAGATAGGGAAGGAAAGGAAGAAAACGGCCCCATCCTGAGCTGAGCTTCATGGCACCCCAGGGCAGAGCTCCTTCCCCAGGGCACACCCCTGGAAGTACAGCCAGAAGCTGCCTTGTCTCACCCTCATAAGGAGAATGTGGCAGAGCCAGGAGAGGCGGGACATTCGAAATGTCTCCCAAGTCACCCCAAGCACCAGGAAGGCTGGTCTGCAGTCTTTAGTTAGGAGCCGCCCAGCTGGAGGCCATCGGTCACCTGGACATTGGGGCCAGGCTAAAGAGCAAGGTTAAGGGTCGTGGCGGGAAGGAGTGGTCACAGTGGCCTGAACCCCACTGCTGGTTCTCCCGACCTTGGGTTCATGTCTGAGCTTCAGTCACTTCCCGTGCGGGCTCAGAGCAGCATCCACATAGGGTGGACGCATGGTTCCTCACAGGGGTTCCCCTCACTCATTCGCCAGCCCTGGGCCACATTCAGAGCTTTGGTGTTCAGCCAACTATTAACCCCGCACCACCACAACACACGTCCTACCCCTGTACTGGTGTGGAGGAGCCGTGCTGTGGACTGAGGCTACACCCCAGAGGCCTCCCTGGCCCAGCCCATTCTGAGTGGATTCCTGTTTATGGGCAGCTCAGCCCTTCTCTGGGGTTATGAATTATTTATCCAATAATGACTTCATTGTTCGGGACAGAAACTCTGACTCTTCCGGGCGTGGCAGTAATTGGGATGAAGCCCCCCGTGTGGCTGCTCCCTGCCGTCACTCCTGGGACTGAGCCCGACAGCGCTGGGGTCCGTGGCGGCTCAGCCCCTCAGAGTAAGGGAAGATGAGGCAGGAGGCGCCGAGGGTGGGGAACCTCGGGGTCTCTGATTCCATATGTGCACGGCCTGGCTCTGGCTGCAGGCGAAGCAGGGAACAAAGTGGGGTGTGAGGGTTCCGCCGGATGTGATGCAAAGGTCCCCGTTGTCTGTGGAGAAGCAGGGTGTAGCCTACGGTCCTGTGGGGGAAGCAGCAGCTCCTGGGATGGGAACAGAAGTCCCCTGGGGGTGGGCACCCCTGGAGACAGGAGGGGCTGTCTGTGTTCTGCCAGTCGGACCCACTGAGCATCGGAACTATGGACAGTGGCGCAGGCCTGTCTCTTGGACACTCTGGCTCTGCCACACGTGAGCTCATCTAATCTATTTGCCTGCAGTCTGAGGCGGGCGTGACTGTACCCTTGCTTTGCGGATGAAGAAGCGGGCCGGGGTGTCCTGCTGTGCTCGGGAGCCCACAGCTGCCCAGGGGCTGGGCTGAATGAGGACCCAGCAGTCTGGTTTTCCCATCTGTGCTCTTGACTGTAACACTTGACCGGGGCTTCTGAAACTTTTTCCATATGACGGATTTATGCCGAGAAGCATAACATGGCTTAGCTCTGCCGGAAATACCTTGGATTAATTTACACACAAGATTGATTGTTCTTTATTTCTCTTTCTGGTTTTGGGCCATACCTGGTGGTGCCCAGGGATCGCTCCTACAAGTGCTCAGGGGAATATGTGCCGTGCTGGGACTCAAGCCGGGTTGCACAAAGCAAGCGGCTTAATCCCGGCACTGCTCCTCTGGCCGCCTCACACATGGTCGATTTTGGTTTGGTTTTGTTGCGTTTTTCACTGGGGGCTACACCTGCTGGTGTTCAGGGTTTATATCCGGCTCAGTGCTCGGGCATCACTCCTGGCGTTTCTCAGGGCACCAGGCGCCATGCGTGGGATGAAACTAGGTTGGCCACATGCACGGCAAGTGCCTTTTCCCGTCTCCTGTCTCTGCAGCCCACGCATGGTTGATTTTAAATTAATTTTCGAACATTGTGCACTCAGGAACCTTTTCCTATTGCCAGACTTCTCCCTACCCTCTTCTTCAGCAGTGTGACCCCGTGTGGAGTTGTGATCCACCCTTTGAGAAGCTAATTACGATGCTGCTTTCTCAGCATTTCCCAAATGAATGACAAAGGGATTACGAGTGAAGAGATGAATGAATGAATGAATGAATGAATGAATGAATGAATGAATGAATGAATGCTATAAAATCCCGCAGAAGAGGCCACACCTCTCTCCTCAGCGTGACTGCACTCTGCAGCCAGCACTTGGGGCCCCGAGCCCATTGGGGCTCAGAGAGCTGTGGTCTGGGCTGCCTGAGGTACCCAGAACAAGTGGCCTGGTGGGGCAAGGCTAGCAGAGCCCCCTGGTGGGGGGCTGGCCCCCCAGCACTCTCGGGCAGTTCAGGCTCAGTGAGCGGAACGAAACAGACCCTCAGCCCAGCCCATAAACACTCCAGGTTCAAGTCAGGCTCTAGACGGGGACCCGAGTGATGACTCAGCTCCTGCCTGGGCTCAGGTCATGCCAGCTGCTCCCAGGGCGGGCAAGGAAACAGCCAAGTGGCAGGAGGGTGTGTCGTGGCTGAGCCCAGCAGAGGAGGGGCCAGGACAGCCCAGAGCACAGCCTGAGGCCGGGAGGGAAGAGGCAGCCCTAGGAGGAAGCAGCCCCCGGCCCAGTTTCCTCATCTGCCCTGCTCTTCTCTGCTGAGCCATCCTGAGGCCACTGCTGGTCATTCCTCACCCCAGGGGCACCAGAGGGGTGCCGGAGAGAGGCAGTGGTGGAACATGCTAGGAGAGAAAAGCCCTGAGGGTAGGTGGGCTGTGAGCACTTGAGAGTGGGGGTTTGTTTCGGGAGGGGAGACTGGAAGTGGAATGCTAACATGCAGGGTTCCAGGTACTTGTGAATGGTTAGGGCCAGGCATGTGCGCCGCGTCTGTCTGTCTGTCTGTCTGTCTGTCTGTCTGTCTGGGTGGCGGGGCTCACCAGAGCAGGGTCCCCTTCACTTAGTGCCCTCTCACCAGGTGAGTCAGGCGGCCCGTGCGTCCCTGCGCCCGTGCTAGGGCACGCTAAAGTGCATCTGAGGGAACCTTGAGCCGGCGCTAAATAAATAATCGCACTATTTATTCTGGGACGGAGCGGGGGGCCTTCTCCTCGCCCTGCTAATGGGAGGCTCCGGGCTGGCTGCCGCATGGGGACGGCAATGGGCACACCTCGGTGGGCGCTGCTCCGGGGACCCCAGACAGCCAGTCTCTGCCCTGCCGCCCCTTCCTGTTTTTGCACCTGGCGCTCCTGCAGAAGTGGGGGCCAGGTTAATTGCTGCCTCCCAAGCTGTTACTAGGTTACTTTTAAAAAGGCAGAAATAGGCTCTTTGTGATTTTTGTTGTCGCTACCTTACGAACCAAGGCTTTTATCTAAACGAGTTGCTGCAAATCAAAAGGGCCGGTGGGTTGCTAGGCTGCGCCTGTCTCGCTCAGGAGGCTCCGGCGCTGCGAGCCTGGCTGCTGTGGCCCCCTCCAGTGCAGCTCACTTACAGGGGGCGAGGAAGAGGCCAGGCTGCAGCCGAGATTGATGAGCCTCCGTATGGCCAGGAGGAGGGGACAGGGGGGACAGTCAGGGGTGGCCTCCAGCCCAGAGAACAGCCTGGGTTCTCTGTTTCCCCACGCAGCGGGTGCAGGGCAGGGTCATCTGGTCCTGGTCGGGGGGTGACAGGAAGGACAACACAGATGTGACCCTTTGGGTTCTCTTCCTGGGAAGAGATGGGGCCGCATGGAGGAGCCACACAGCCCCAGAGCATCTGCGGGGCATCGGGCACATGGGCGCGGGTCCCCGGTGCTGGACCTTCAGCTCGCGGTCCCCAGCATCCTCAGTGCCCCTCGTGGCCCCGAACCCAGGGCCCTTTCCAGTCGCTTCACCCCCCACACTAGGGTCTCCTGTGGCATTTAGGCCCGGGGCTCTTTTGTCCTTAGCTATCCCCCACCCGCCTCTGTGTGACTCTTCCCGTGGTGTGGAACGTGCCCTGTACTGGCACACGCCCGCGCACTGCACACACGCCCACGCCCAGACTCCTGTTTCCATATTTAAGTCGCCTCTGCTTGGACCCGTCTGCCAAGTTAGCTCCCACGTGCCCTTACCTCTGGCCCACCGGGTGAGCTTGGGTCGCAGCTGGCCTGCGGCTGTGTCCCTGTGCTGGAACCAAGCCTGACCTAGGGCAGGTGCTCTAGAGATTCGGTGGTGGAGCAGCTGAGCTTCCAGCCTACTTGGATGAATCCTACTTGCCGCCTATGTCCGTGTTTTGTTTGCTTTTGAGTCACAGTGAGATACACGGTTACAGAGTTGTTCGTGATTGGGTTCCAGTCATATGTTCCAGCAACCCTCCCTTCACCGTTTCCCACCACCAGTGTCCCCGGTTGCCCTCCCAACCCCCACTCCCTACCTGCCTCTATAGCAGGCACTCCCCCCCTCTCTCTTTTTTCTCTCCTTCTATTCCCCATCTCCCTCTCCCTCTTTCTCTCTCCCTCTCCTTTTGGGCCTTAAAGCTTACAATACAGATCTTGAAAGGGTATCAGGTATATCCCTTTACCTGCTCTAAATATTCAGTTACTATCCAGAATGATCGCTCCAACCATCATCATCGCAGCGGTCCCTTCTCATCCTAAGTGCCCTTCGCCCCGAGTCTGCCCGTGTTTGATAGGAGCGTGATGCTCGCGCTCCTCCCCACTGGACTGGGCCTTTATCTGTCCCGTCTGCACCCTGGACCAAGCAGCGTACACTGGGGCTGCCAGCATGTGCTCAAAGAAATGATGAATGAACAAAACAGGCATCGAAACACTGACTATTCCTCCCACAGCCCCAGCGCTCTAACACCATCAGTCATGTTGCTTAGCAGAGGGAGAGGAATTAGGATTAGAAGAAGAAACCCCTGAAGGTCTGTCTCAGTACCGTGACTGTATGAGATCATCCGTGGGGAAAGAAACACACAAATGCTGAAGCGCTTATGTGTAGCTGCCATCCTGAGCAGAGGCAGGCGGGCCACTGTTGGCCAGCGGGGCGCAGAGGTGGGAATTAGAACGAGACTCCCCTCCTCTGAGCTCTCGCCGCACAGAGCCCAGCTGGCAGAGTGCAGAGGGGGTGTCATTTCCCAGGCCACTGGGCTTGGCGCAGACCCACGGTTCACCCCTGGAGGCCTAGCCCCTGGGCGGGGCCAGGTAAGTTGGGAAATGGCCACTTGGAAAGTCAAATTTGACCAAGAAAACAAATGCTGAGGTTTGCAGAGAAGCTGTTTCTAGCTCAGGTGCCAAAGGACGCCATGCAGTTTGGGGGAGCTGGTGTGAGCCTGCCCTCTCTGGCAGTGGGGGGTCCATGTGTGTATGTGCAGTTTGGGGAGCTAGTGTAGGCCTGCCCCCTCCCAGTGGGGTCCCCATGTGTGTGGACAGTGTGAGGGAGCTTGTATGAGCCTGCTCCCCTCTGGCAGTGGGGGGTCCCATGTGTGTGTGTACAGTTTGGGGGGGAGCTGGTATGGGCCTGCCCCCTCTGGCAGTGGGGTCCCGTGTATATATGTGAGGAACTGGAATGATTTTGCATCAGAAATGGGAAGGGCCCCACCCCTGGCACTGCTTGTCCTGGGCTAGGGAAACTCTCCATCTGCCCAGGAGGGCACAGCAGGGTGCCTCACTGGCATCCTGGGCATAGGAACACCCTCGGGACCTGTCATTCCCTGTTGTTACCCCGGCCCAGTTGGATATCCAGAGGCTGAGAACAGGCCCATCCTCCACCCTGGGAGAGGCTCTGACAGAACTGGCCACAATCCCTGGGGATTACTAGAAGCTGCACCGCCCCAGGCCAGGGGTGGGAGGGCTCTCCTGGGAGCTGGCGGGCAGAGCGGCCGAGCAGGGTCGCGCCGCCCAGGGTCTGTGTCCGTTGGTCTGCAGCCAGAGGGAAGGGGTCTGAGGGATGCAGGGAGTCTGGCGGGGCTTCATAGATGGAGATGATTGGCCAGTGGTCTCGCCCTGCCTCTGACCCGGGCTTCTGGGGACTAACGTGACCCCGTCTGTCTTGCTTAGCCCCTCCCTGTGTTCAGGGTGCGACTGTACCTCCTGTCACTTAGCAGCCCAACCTGAGACCCAGCAGACCTACTGCTCACGGTCAGGCAGCCCTTGGGTCCATTTGCTCAGGGCTTTGCCTGTCTGTGGACACACAGGCAGAAACTTCCTTGGCAGGGAGAGGGCACGGGAGTTCCAGTCTTGGCCATGGAGGAGCCAGAGCGATCGCTTGAGCAGAGAGCCTGCGTGTCCCAGGCTGTCGCCCCTGGCAGGTCAGCCTCCTGGAAGACCACAGCACACCGCCCTGTCACCTGCCATCTGCTGACCATCCAGGGTGGGGGCGTGGCAGGCTGCCTGGCATGTGGTAGAGGAAAAGCCTCTCCTGCACTCATCCCGGCGAGGGATGGGCCCCCACACTCCCGCTGCGTGCACCCCAAACTCTCCAGGGAAGGAAATTCCATCAGCACCTGAGTCCCGCAGGCTTTTTCCTGCTATCTGACCTGAATCTCCCAGTGCAATTTAAGCCCATTTTCCCCTTGTTTTGTTTTGAGTGGAACGGAGAACAGCGAGTTCCAGCTGCCTCCCCAGGCAGGATGAGTCAGAGGCCCTCATACCTCCTGCTGCACAGAAGCTTCCAGAAACCTGCTGATCCCTCTGCTCCTGCCCCAGAGATCGCACCAGTACACAAGCCCTGTGCTAGGGGCTCCTCAGTGGAGGCAGAACCTTCGGGTGGGTGGGCCTAGCCTGAGCAGGTGCAGGAGTGGAGGGGCTCAACACCCCTCAGGCAGAGTGCAGAGGTGGGGTCTGGGCAGGGAGCTGAGGCAGCTTCCTGCAGGAAGGAGGAGGAAGGTGAGAAGGGAAAGGGAAGTGTTTATGCCCCCCAGGCCCCCATATCTGGGTTTGTTCCCTTATTTTATGCCTCTTAATTCCAGGGCATAAACACAGACGGTCAACTGTTGGATTGCCCCCTGGGTTTTGTGTTGTAAATGAAATGTTGTTTTTCTCTTTCCTGTATGCCCTTTGCATATTTTTATGCTAGAGCAAAGGCCTTTTGTATAGGCACAGGAAGACGGTTAAGGCTGTTAAGACACCAGGATTCTGCCTCTGTCAGGGACAGATATATAGTCCCAGGACATGTGGGGAGAAAAGTTCATGTGGGGAGAAAGGTTCGCTGGGAGGAGACATTAAAAGGAGAGAGCTTCAGACTTTCAGGAGTTTGTGGTCTTGTTCCTTGTCCATCAGCATGTGGGGGTGGGTGGGAGAGGTAGGCAGAAAACGTCAGCCCGAATGTCACTAGGGACCTCGCCAAAACCCAATATCTGTTGGAGACCCTGTTGAGCCCACATAGGTGCCTGAAGAGAGGCGGAACAGTGAGTGGGCGACATGATTCCCTGGTGGACCACCAGCATGATAGCCCCTTGGCTCGGGACTGAAATTGCCGTGCCCTCTATTAGAGCAGCAACACGCAGAGCCTATGTGTGTGGCTTTTCTTCTGAACGGCTTTATGCTGCTCTGCTGTTTTCTTACATGTCTCCCTCCGGAACATGCTTATCACGCACTATAGAATTTCTTCTGCACACATGCCCTAATATCTGACCCCGGGGTCCCCAACAGTTAACCAGGCTCTCCACCTTCTCTCACCCAGGCACACCCTTTTGTGAGCGAGGAATTGTGGGAAGCAGAGCTCAGCCCAGGCCTCTCTGCAGACGCCAGTCTGTGTCTTGGGAGGGGCAGGTCTGATGTTGTCTGCAGCTCCTGAATCATGAGCCTCTGCCTGGTTTTTTTGCGTCTTTCCACTTCTGGGTGCCAACACCCCGACTTGTTTCTGCTAAACATTAGCGATTTTGTAGGTCTTAGGAATCCCTGGAAGAGTCCGGTTCATGGTTTTCTGGGGTTTTGTTTTTTCGTAAGTGTCCAATCTGACTGGAAAACAGCAGAATCCGTTTCTAAAAGCAGCGACACAGAGTGGCCCTGTCAGAGCCCAGGCAGCCAGAGTGACGGCCAGAGAATTCTTATTTTCCTGGGCCAGTGGAATGAAACCTTCCTACTCTCTCAGATAAACACAGAAACCCAACCCCGTTTTTTCCTAAGCAGTTACCTAACGCACAGAGAGCTCAGTCACTGGACTGGTTGTTTTTTTTTCCCATTGCTTTGTCAAAAGCCCCCTTCGGGCCCCATGGCTTCAATACAAAAGGACCAAGGGGGAGGGAAGTGCATTGATTGGATTTAAATAATGGAATTTCCCTTAATATCTTCCATAAAAGATGATTGATTCTGACTTGAATTTATGGGAAGTTGGGGCTCATAGAAGTAAACAGCGGGGCTGTGGGTCAATACTGATGCTTCCTCCTCCCTCCCCACCATCCCGCCACCCACTGACCCCCTCCCTGAGCCTTCTCCCTCCCCTCCCCCAAACACGCATACAGGCTTAATTCAATGGAACGGTCCAGACTAAACCAGCCCCCGGCCGCGTCCCTGGTCTCTGGTGGGTACAGCGGACAGCAGTGGCTGAGCTGACCTTGGAAGCTAGGCTGAGCCCCCAAGATCCTCACATGCAAATTGCTGCCTGCTTATGTCTTGGCCCTGGAGACCCTGAGCTTTCTGCTCTGCTCTCCCAATGCCTGAAAGGTCAGCTCCCTGAAGATCCAGAAGGACCCTTTCTTCCCAAAAGACCCCTACCCTGTTCCAGGCAGGAACATAGCTACCCACGGGAGGGGGTGCAGGACCTCTCCTCAGGGAGACCCCATAGGCACAGAGAGCTGAGGGACGGAGTCAGGGATCTCTACCCTGAGTTCTCACCCCAGAATGGTGGCAGCGTCTCCGTGGTGGGGAAGGAGGCTTCACCAGGGGTGAGAACGTTCCCTCAACCCTTTCCTCAGGCCACCCCTCATCCCAAGCCTACCCTTATTGTGACCCTGGCATGCCACGTGTCCTCTCCCAGAATGTCCTGAGGTGCCGTGAGATGTCACAGCCCTGTGCTCTCTCTCCCCGCCCCTTCCTGAAGCCCCACCTCCAGAACACCCACCATCCCATTGGGATGCGCCATCCAACCCCAAAGCCTGCAAACCCTCCTGCTCTGCTCTCCCTCATCCCCACCCCTCCCCAGCCCCAGGCCACCCCGACTGTCCTCCCTGTCCTCTCTCTTTGCTCCCTCCCAGCACTTCCTAGATCCCGGCTTCCAGATGCTCCCACTAGAACACAGACCCCAGCACCCGGGGTTGTCTCCTGGGCTGCACGAGAAAGCTCAGACCTCCTGTTCTCCGTCACAAGGCCCTGGACTGCCAGCACCAGCTGAGGACCGCGCACTACCTGTTGTTTTCTGTTGGGGCCACACACAGCAGTAGCTGCTCGTGGCTCAGTGGGCCAGCGGTACCAGCGAGAGAACCTGGAGCGCCGGTATGTGATGTGCTCGGCGCTTAGAGCCTTCCCCCTCCCACCCTCTGCTTCCTACCTGCCCCGTGCTGCTTCCCGCTGGACGCCATCGTCGTCTTCCTCCCAACATGGGTCCCTCCCCTTCAGGCTGCGAATTTGAATGCAAGAAAATACATATGGAGGGTGGGGCACAGGGGAGGAAGAGGTCTCACCGGCGGTGCACAGGACTTACCTCGGGCTCTGTGCTCAGGGGTCATTCCTGCAGGGCTGGCTCAGGGGAACATACTGGATGCTGGGGGTCAGAGCCCCATCAGGTGCACCAAATGCAGGTGCTTTACCTGCTGTAGCCTCGCTCACCCAAAATTTAACTTTCAGGATTCTCTCTCTCTCTCTCTCTCTCTCTCTCTCTTTCTCTCTCTCTCTCTCTCTTTTTCTCTCTCTCTCACACACACACACACACACACACACACACACTCGCTCACCCAAATTTTAACTTTCAGGATTCTCTCTGTTTCTCTCTCTCTCTCTCTCTCTCTCTCTCACACACACACACACACACACACACACTATATGTGGGCTATTAAGAATCACAGGAAAGGCCAGCCAACAGCCAGCAAGTCTCCCACAGAACTGAGTGGGGAGGGAGCACCTGGGATGGTCCCGGGACTCCGTGGAGGGAAGCAGACAGTCTGGTGGTGGGAGTGGTGACGGAACATGTAAGCAAGAAACTGCCAAACAGTATTCAAATCACAGCCCCTCAGAATGGGTGAGAAAATGAATTAATGCTTTTCTCTCTGCGGGCACTTCTGTCTCCCCACCAAGGAGCAATCACTGCCCCCGTTTCAATTCATGAGGACCGAAACGCAACGCTATTAGCCGACAGGCCCAGGGTCGGGAAGCCTCCAGAGCCAGTACCTGCGCCCGCCTCACTCCACAGCTCAGGCTGCCTCTCCCCCGACCCGACATCCTCTCTTTCGCTTCTGGAAATGGACTGTGGCCCCGCCCACGGGCTCCAGCCCAGGGAGCATTTTGTAATACCCCAAGCCCCAGAGCCTGGCTCCTCCTGCCTCTTTTTTTTTTTTTTGCCTTTTTGGGTCACACCCGGCAATGCTCAGGGGCTACTCCTGGCTCTGCACTCAGGAATTACTCCTGGCGGTGCTCGGGGACCATATGGGATGCCGGGGATCGAACCCAGGCCAGCAGAGGCCGGCCGCGTGCAAGGCAAACGCCCTACCGCTGGGCTATCGCTCCGGCCCCCTTCCTGCCTCTTCCGCTGTGGTATATAAGTTCAGGCGCAGCTGCCCATTTCTTCCACACACCTGCCTGCTGGATGCAGTCCCTGGGGTCCTGGGCCACAAGAGCCTGCCCTGTTCTGAAACCTTACAGCTTGTCCTGTGGCCCGCCCGCCTCAGCAGTGACGTCCAGGAGCTGCTCCGCCCACCTGCAGGCGTGTGTGTGTGTGTGTGTGTGTGTGTGTGTGTGTGTGCCGTGCGTGCCCTTAGCGCTTCCGGTCAGCACGCCGCCTGCCCGCCCACCTGCCCGCCTGCCCAGCCGTGGCCTTGGCCGCACAGACTTCCCGAAGCCTCACTGCACTCTGCTTCTCTTGCTGGCAGTGGGAGAGAGATCGGCTGTGGCTAGTCTGGTCCCAGTTTCCAGCCCCCTCATCTAATGAGGATGAAATGCTTACACGTATTTTCATTCTTTTAAAAAAAAATCCGGCTATTAATTTGTCAGAATTATTCATATTTTCCTGATGATATTTTCCATGTATCTAATCAGGGAGCTCATGAATAGAAATGAAACTATTTAAATACAGAGATGGTGTACATTGTAAGATCTTGTTTTCTCAAGCTGTTTCATAATGCAGTGAATACATTTCTTCTAAAAACAGGGTCTGCGCCACCGTCCGAGGAAAAAAAAGTTTTCCAAAATCTTTGATTGGAGATGATTCTATTGAAATGCGCGCCACAGGGAAGCTGTGTGCACACACATGGACTGCCTGGGAACACGTGTGTGAATGCGTGTGTGAGCGTGTGTGTAAGGGGCACCCAGGGAGGCAACATGTGTTGCTGTTTCATCTTCTCCAGAGGCACGGAAGACCCGTTTATTTTGTCGAAAAAGTGGAGAACACCTTTAAATCACATTTTTAGGATGGATGGATGGCAGAGGGGGAAAAATACAAATTGAAATGGGACTGAATAACATTCGAGATAATTATTTGTCCAATGCAGACTTTTAAACTGCTCAAAATTCCAGAAGCACTTACCTCCATTGAAAGAGGCTTAGAATCATTAAACAAAGCCAGATATTAAATATACTACTGCTATCTCTCGAAACATTGGCAAGTAATGTAAAACACATGGCATCTACTCAATGGAAAATCTGAGAATACAAATTATAATAGTTGTCTTATAAGACCTCTGGGAAGCTTGAACCAAATTGCTTAATTCCATTAATAACAAACTATTACTCTAGCTATTAAAGCAACATAAGGTAATAGCGATCATGTCGAGAGATTGCACCAAAGCTCTTTCTTCACCTCGCACAAATTTATTCGGGGGCATTGATAGATTTTAATTGACTGTGGCAACTGAATAGCAACAAAGGAAATTGAATGTCTTTTGAAAGGTTCCACTTTTTTGTAGCAGCAAATAGCAACAGCGAAATGAGGGTTTGGGGGAGCCAGGAGAGATGGGAAAGAATGTTGGAGAACCTCGGATTGCTCCACTGTGACCTGGCGGAGCTTCCGGGAACAGATGCAGTCGCAGACGCTCTTGCTTGGGCCGAGGAAGCTGCAGCGGGTTCCGCCGTTGTGAATATTCATGGGGCATGTTTGCAGGCCGCAGAACTTGGAGACACCTCGCAGGCTGCTCTCTGGTGGATATTGAGAAGCGGCTGGGTTCCCTCTCCCCCAGGAGCAGGCGCTGAACCAGCCCAAGCTGAGGCCTGGAGAAGGGCGCCTGCAGTCCAGGATAGCGTGGGGACCTGCTTTTCTCCGCCTCGCCTTAGTCCTGTGTCCGCTACGCTTGGACCTCTTGGCATCTGCCAAACCACTGCCATCGGGGGCTCCTTCCCGTTCCTACACTGGGTCTTTGCTTCCAACAATGTCTGTTTTTGGTCTGAGTCATCTGCAGCAGATGCCACGGGCCAGAGGGCTGGAAGAGCAGAAATTCCATTTCTAACAGATCTGAGAGTGGGGCGTTCAGGGAGGCGGTTTCTGAGGCGAGCTTTCTTCTGGCCCACACACGGCTAACTTCCTGCTGTCACCTCACAAGATGACCTGGGAGAGAGGGCGCTATTTCTCTGGTATCTCTCATAGATGAGGGGCTCGGACTTATGGCCTCATTCTGTTATTGCTGTTGGTGGGGCGTGCTCAGTGATGCTCAGGGACCAACACCTGCTTCAGCGCACAGGGGATCATGTGGTGACTGGGCATAAATCTGGGGCTCCCACATGCAAAGCACGTGCTGCCCTTTGAGCCATCTCCCTGGCTTAATGATACCCACGGAATTTCTACCTGTAAACACGGTCCCACCAGGGGTCACGATTTTAATGTAGGAACATAGTGGCCGGGGACACGTTCCTGGATCCATAGCAGTTTTGACAATGTGTATTTTTTGGGGTTTTGAGGCCGCATACTGCAGTGTTCAGGGGCCTCGACCTGTTTTGTGCTCTGTGCTCGTGACCGACACCTGGAGCGACAGCCACGGCCGATCTCTCTCCCACACCTGGTAGTGCCTGGCGGAAGTGTGTGTTGCCAGGGATTGAACCAGAATTAGCTGCTTGTAAGGCAGTTAAGCATCTTTGCCCCAGACGGTCTCCCTGGACTCCATAGCAGTTTTGAAGACCTTCCTTCATCTTCTCGGACTTCTCTCTCTCTATCTCTCTGCCACACTCACCTCCAGACCCGCATACCCTCAGCCTGCTACTGTCCCAGGCCTCTGGGGTGCCAGCCCCTCGCTGAAAGGAAAGGCGGTGGGCTGTGGCCTACAGATGCCTCATGGAAATGGAGCGGGTAGCAGAGTGCCCTGTGCCCCCCCCCCCTTCCCACCGCTTGTTGGATATTTGTTTGGGTTTGAATCATCACGTTTGGGTGAATGGTGTGGTCCGGGAGCTGCCGGTCAGTGGGTCCCTGATGCCTGACTATCCTGGGGTAGGGGGTCATGGCTGCGCCGCCCCTCCCACCTGCTGCATGCTGCTGCTCTTCCCTCCAGGAGGACCGGCTGAGGCTCATTTCAGCTCCTGTGCCCACTGGTCTGGGGTCCTTCCCACACAGTGACACTCACTTCTCTCTAGGACATCCCAGAGAAGTGGGCGGGAGGCCGAGATTGCGCCACACCCCAGCCCTGCTGTGCCCGCTCCCTCAGCCAGGGTGCCAACCCCTGGGGCCTGGTGCGAGCCAGGCTCTGCGGTGTGTACTGCCGCTCCACCCCAGCCGCTGCTGCCGCTGGGACAGTTTAATCCCCGCCATGGCAGCGCCAGCGGCGTGTTTAAAAACCTCCTTGGCAGGCAGGACCTCCCTAATTTTTTCCACTTCTTGTGATTAGCGTTGCAGACTAATCCTAGCACCAGACTCAACACCAGCTGTTCTTCCCCCACTGCCTGTTTTTACTCACAAACCAGATCCTGGAGCTGCCGTTGCCTTGGCTGGCCCCGTGTCTCCCTCCACAGGGCTGTGGACACTTAGCGCTGGCCTGTGGCCTGTCCTGTAGGTGCTTCCCCTGCCCAGGCAGCCTGTCCACTCCCCAAGGACCAGGACTGCCACCCTGGCGCATAGAGGCTTTTAGCTTTCCTGCTAACGTCATCCATGGCCCCCAACCCCAGGTTCAGGCTGATATCAGGAATCTGGTTTTGCATCTCAGACACTAGTCAAATCCCAGACAGACAGACAGACAGACACACACACACACACACACACAGATACACATAGAATATATCTGTATACACTGAGACTCGGGACACACAGACACATATACACAGAGACGCACACACATACATATGGACTATATGTACACTGAGACTCACGCACACAATGACAGGCACAGAGAGACATGGGCACACACAGACATACCCACACACATAGAGACACAGACACACATGCACACAGACTCACAGAGGCACACAGGTACATATAGAAACACATTGAGACTCAGACACACAATGACGGACACAGACACACGCACAGTATAGAAATACAGAGGCAGACACACAGAAGCGCTCCACCACCCGCTGTGGAATAAGGTCCATTCAAAGATAGCAGGTGGCACGTGGCTGTTTTGTCGGGCGGCCGTGGGAGTAGCACCCACTATCTCACCCACCATCCTACCCACTGTCCTACCTAAGACCTAGAAGCACACCCAGCTTTGGAAAGGACCGATAGTCAGCCTGATTTTTCCCATCACCACTTGTGTTTGCAAAGGGGTCTGCAGGGGAGACCATGGACCCCAGCTCCTCTTCCCAGGCCCCCAGTCTCAGAAGAAGAACCTCCCCAGGACAGCATCTGTTTGCAGCTGTGGCAGCTCTGCCAGGACTCTGCTGAGCGGGAATGGCCGAGGGGCCCTACCAAAGTGCAGAGTGCCTGTGCTGCTGCCTGCTGAGACTCTCCTGGTGTACAGGGCATGTCCATGGCCCATGGCTGCTACGGGGCAGGGGGACAGACAATACAGACAGGAGCTCAGCCCTCTGCTGTCTTAGCTGCCTTTTGTTTATATTGTGGTGAGATTTTTAAAAATTATTTTATTATACCACCGTGAGATATACAATTACAAAGATGTTCATGTTTGGGTTTCGGTCATACATTGTTTCAGCACCCATCGCTCCCACCAGTGTCCCCGATTCCCTCCCTCTCCCGAGCCTGCCTCTATGGAGAGTCCTTTCTCACCTCTACCTGTCACGGCCCTCAAACAAATCAGAAACTGTGATCTATGGGTGCTTCCCCTGCAGTGCTCCAGCACCAGGAAGTGCTGTGACTGCCGCCGACGGGGGGAGTGCGTGGAATCTGCTATAAACCAGGCCACGGAAGTCATGCTTGCATTAGCGCCCTGACTGCCTCCGATGGCGGAGTGCGTGGATTCTGCTGTAAACCAGGCCACGGAAGTCATGCTTGCATTAGCGCCCTGACTGCCTCCGATGGCGGAGTCGCGTGGATTCTGCTGTAAACCAGGCCACGGAAGTCATGCTTGCATTAGCGCCCTGACTGCCTCCGATGGCGGAGTGCGTGGATTCTGCTGTAAACCAGGCCCACGGAAGTCATGCTTGCATTTGTTTGGTGACAGTGTGACAGGCATGAGAACTGGACTGGGAAAATAGTACAGAGGGCCAGAGCTGGGCTGCAGAGGCCCTGAGCTCATCCCACCCATCTCCAGGTCCCCAAGCACCACTGGGGTGGACCCTAGTGATCACCAGCTCTACTAGTCCGAGCACCAGGAGAGCACCATGAGACCAAATACCCCTGGAAGTGGTGGTCCTGAGCACTCCTTGGCAGATTCCCCACCTACCTTCCAAAAAACCAACCAAGAGTCACCAGTGACTCTGTGGGCACAGCAACCATGCCTGGTGCCTTTTGGAATGTCCTCCTGTCCACTCAGAGTCCCTAACTTCCTTGCTGTAAAGTGCTCAGCTCCTGCATGTGAACGTATCAGGGCCAGACACACCTCTGCCTCAGCAGCCTCGTCTCCGTATAGTGGAAGCAGGATTAAAGCAAGGAGGATAAAAACAGTTGGCGGGTTCCCACACCATCCTGGACTGCAGGGGGCCTTCACTGGGCCTCAGCTTCCAGGTAGGTGGTCCACTCATGTCAGTGCCTGTTCGGCCCACCCAGGGATGCCAGATGTCAGGGCCACGTGGGACCTCCAACAATAATGGGCTCCTTTAGGTTCCCGGATCATGCACGGGGGCCAACGACCAAGGAACAAAAGGCTAAAAGTCCAGTCCAAATAATCCAAAGCTTTTTACTTCTCACTGACAGTTAAACACACTCTGCCACCACCACCCTGGGTGACGGGCTCCCACAGACCCGGAGCTGCTGATCAGACACCAAGACCATGTGCTCTGTGATCAAGAAGTCCCTCCACACACACACACACACACACACACACACACACGTGTGTCTCTTCTCTCTCTCTTTTTTTTTTTCTTTGGGTCCACCCAGCGATGCTCAGGGGCAAGTCCTGGCTCTGCACTCAGGAACTACTCCTGGCGGTACTTGGGGACCATATTGGAGCTGGGATTCGAACCCAGGTTGGCCGCGTGCAAGGCAAATGCCCTACCCGCTGCACTATCATTCCGGCCCTGCACGCGTGTGTCTCTTAACCAAACTCAGCTACCTTTTTTACTCTCCCATCCTATCAAGCACAAAAAGCCTCTGACTTTCTTCAGGGGCAGTACAGGCATAACCAAAATTCAAAACCAGCTTTTAGGTATAAATTCCAGGTGAACCACACGTCTTGCTCAAGCTAAAAGATGTAAATGTGAGGCCTTTTCCCTTCCTCCCAGACCAGCTTCTTATCGCGAACACCTTAGGGGTTGGCATAAAACCCCCTGTGTGTCTGTGTCTCTATATGTGTGTGGGTGTGTCTGTGTGTGCCCATGTCTCTGTGTTTCTGTGCCTGTCATTGTGTGTGTGAGTTTCAGTGTATATATAGTCCATATGTATGTGTGTGTGTGTCTCTGTGTATATGTGTCTGTGTGTCCCGAGTCTCAGTGTATACAGATATATATATACACTGGCATAAAAGACTACAGCCGAAATATAATATCTATAGGGTATATTTTCATGGGGATCACATCATGTAGTTCAAACTATGACCCCAGGCTGGATTATATCTCCATCCCCACAAGTCTTTTGTTCAGTCTCTGCTCCAGGGCAATTTCTTAAGTGTTCTTGTTCTGTATTTACTGGGAGCCCTTACAGGCTAATCTTAGGACAAGCCAGTATGACCTCTCCTTTGATCTTTCGTAGAACTAAGTTCCCTAAGGGAGGTCCCATTAGGGATAAAGTCCAAGAGGTCCCATTAAGTCCAAGAAGAAGCCCACATTTTAGCCAGGGTGGACTCTTCCTGGTGTAATCCAGTCCCATGCAGGGACCCATGGGTAGTATGGGAAAATATATCCAATCTAGATAGTACTAGACTTATAGTAGAAAATATGATGGAATTCCAGGAGGTATTTAAGTCACCCTCCTTTAGTGTTTCCACAAGGAGATCTCTTTGGCATAAAGCTCTGGCCTAAAGATACACAGATAGCTTATACAGCTCAAATGGCTTATACAGCAAAGAGGAATCCCCAGCAGTAAAGATCCAGAGCTGAAGGGTGGGGCATTGCCCAACAGTATTTCCCGGTTTTGTGGCTCAAGCAGCCAGGACCACACTAAGAAAAACTTTTCTCTCACTGCCTAGAGACTGCCTCTGACCATCAGCTGCCTCCTCATGAAGCCAGAAAGATGACGAGTTGCCCAGCTCCTATCTTTGGCAGTGACATAATGACCTAATCCACGGCCACGCCGGCGTTCTGTCTGTCTTACCACTGAGACTTGAGAGGGTGGCCTCTGGGTTTATGAAGAAACCAAACTAGTATCCCTTTGGGAACACAGTGAGCTACTTCCTAGCGCTGGGTTCCCAGACTGCCCTCACTGCCCCTTATCC
Source organism: Cryptotis parvus (assembly GCA_021461705.1). NCBI lineage: Eukaryota > Metazoa > Chordata > Mammalia > Eulipotyphla > Soricidae > Cryptotis > Cryptotis parvus. Next base: position 20,866 of record JAJIBD010015135.1, read on the forward strand.
CTGCTCCGCATGGCTCTTTTGCTCTCCCTCCCCATCAGATTGCAAACCATGCATGTGGCGTGAGCTAGGAGCTTTTGTGAGTTCGGTCTCTGAGGTTGTACTTTGACATGCTTTTCAAGATTGGAATATTTTTGTCAATCATGATTATGCGCCTGTTTAATGAGAACAAAAGTGGAGCTAGCATCTGCGTGTCTGCCGCGGAGCCTCCGGGCGCGTGTGCTGTCTGGGAAAGTGTGGCCCAGTCTGGAGAGCTGATAAGCGTCTTGATGAGCTGAAATTACTTCCTGCCAGAGTCTGGGGGTGTCAGTGCTGGAATGAACTGGGTCATGTGGGCATCAGGGATGCAGGCGTGGCTCTGAGATTAGGTGTGATGGTCAGGCCACACTCAGGAAACTGAACCCCAGCTCTGCCTCCCCAGTGCCAACCACACCCCCCAAGATACAGACTCTTTATCCAGCCTCGGCCTATGGGGGTTGGGATGTCCTCTATTGAGTTGTCTCCAGGGAGGAGCAGAGCTGGATTCGTGCAGTGGACTCTGACTGCAACCGGCGACCCTGGGTGCCTGCTGGTTTGGGGACGGAGAGAGGTGAAGGTGGACACACGGAGCCAACCCTGCAGTTAAAGTTCAGGTCCAGGTTCAGACTCGAGGGCCTGGAGCCGGAGGAGTCTTTGTTTCTTCGCATTAGAGCTGTGGCATGTTTTCGGACTCCCTCAGCACGGTGAAAGCGAAAACTGACTCTGGTGTTCAAACCCGGTCCTTTGCATCTGGAATAATTGGGTGGTGCAGAATCCCTTCCTGCTGCTGAGCCCCCAGACACCTTTGGAAGTCCTGTCCCCTTGGACCTTCTCTCCCCGCGCCTGCAGGCACCTCTGCGGGTTCAGCCGAACAAGGCCCGGGTCCAGGGAATCTACCTTCCTTTGCAGACTCAAGTGTCTCCCTCACCCCAGAAAGTTCTATTTGTTTCTTCGACCTCTGCCCGTACCTTAGAAGCAGCCAAGGTACTGTCTCTCCAGTGCCTAGACAGCTCTTTCATTTGAGTGACTTGGGGCCCGCATCTGGTGATGCTCAGGACTTACTCCTGGCTCAGCACTCGGAATTACTCTTGGCAGTACCTGAGGGACCATCTAGGATATCAGGCATCTAATCCAGGTGAGCGCATGGAAGGCAAACCCCACCTGCTGTACTATTGTTCCAACCTTTTTACTTGTCACTTGTCTTCCCGTGGTTCATCGATTTGCTCGAGCGGGCACCAGTAACATGTCCTCTCACATGCTAGTGTAGCCCAAGGGCATCTGCTCCCTCCAGGAACATAAAGAGCCTCAAACCATTCCTTCAGGTCATGGGAATGAGGTCTATAATTGTTACTGGTATTTGCATATCAAATACAACACGGGTAGCTTGCCAGGCTATGCAGTGTGCGAGTGGGATACTCTTATAGTCACCTCTAATCGCATTTATTGATGAGCCTGATCCAGAGACTCACATACACGGACAGAGCTGCTACCGGCTCTCCCTGTGCCCAGTTGATCACAAGGCACCCGGGAGGTAAGGGCGGGTTCTAGCCCTGGCCCGCCACCCCCGCAGAGCCTCGCAAGAAGCCAGAGGAACCCCCACACCATGAGGGGCCGCCCTTTTCCACATCGGACTCCTCTCATCAGAACTTTTTGGGGTGAGGGAAACACTTGAGTCTGCAGAGGAAGGTAGATTCCCTGGACCCGGGCCGTGTTCGGCTGAACCCGTAGAGGTGATGCTCAGGACTTACTCCTGGCTCTACGCTGGAATTACTCTTGGCGGGCAAGGCTAGTCCTCATTCCCTCGACCCGTCTCTGCTTCCATGATCCCATCTGACTGCAGGTCAGCGAGGACATCATCAGCACCCCTCCCAGCCTGACCCTGTGAGCCCCAAACTCCTTTGGCACTCACATTTTTGCCACAATCACTGCCACTCAGACACCAATACTAGAGCAAACTGGGGAGGGGTTTGGTTTGGTTTTTTGTTTGGGGGCCACACCCAATGGTGTTCAGGGATCGCTCCTGGCTCGGGGACCATTTGAGATGCCAGAGGAGTAAACCTGGGTCATCTGTGTGCAAGGCACTGCCCTACCCACTGTACTATGACTCCAGCCCCAGAGAGGAGGTTTTAGAATCTGGTTCCGTCCCCCACCCTGGTGGTCCCCACTACCAGAAGCCCAGCTCACGCCAGTAGCCTCATGTTCCAGACGGGCAGCCCTACGGATCTGGGGAGCCCGACCCTCCATCCACCTTGTAGCACCAGACCCGCATGGGGAGATGAGGTCCCAGCTGAAGAGACAGCGCCTCCCACGAAGGGAGAAGGGGGAGGCAGAAAACCTCAGGTCCCTCACAGTCCGTGCTTGGAGCTTTGCTGGGTCCACAAAGCGGGCAGCGCTGGGGTATTGTGCATTTTCCTTCCACCTCTGCCATCTCCCGCCGCTTCTCTGGGAGCTGTGGAGGCCTCGAGTGTGCCCTTGGCACCGCCCCAGCCCAGCTCAGAGCACGCCCGGCCCGGCAGGAGCAAGCCCCTCTCACACATGCCTGCCCATGGAACGGGTTGAGAAGCCCATGTGTCCTGTTTGTTCTGTGCCAACAGAGGGCACATTTCTGACCAGGGCTCCATCGGCCGCCCCGAAACAATTCTTTTATAATTAGAATTTGGTGCTGCTGCGGAGTGGCTGGTGTCAGTTCCCTGGAAAATGACCTCATTTGGAAATATTCCAGCAGACTGTGCTGCTGGCAGCCCACCAGCTGGAGCCCCCAGAGAGGGGGCCTCTGGGCACTCCCAGGTGCCACTGGGAAGGCTGCCCAGTGGGGAGCACCCTGCCCTAGCACCAGTGAGAGACTGCGGCCACAGATGGGCACTCATCTCCAGGGCGGCCTCCACCTCAGCAGTTCCCAGGGGTTTCCATCACAGAGGCACTAGGTTGGGCTCTACAATGAGAGATCGGGGCTCCTGTGGCTGGCTACTCAATAGCAGGTGGGCACCGGTGGCCAGAGGGCAGATGAATTTCATCAGGGCTTCAGTGTACTCAGGAGGGCCCCAGGAGAAGCAGTACTGAGTACCAGGCTGCGAAGCTCCGGCCTGTGCTCTGGTCAGCAGGAGGGCTCCAGGCAAGCATGGCAATGCCCTCAGCCGCTATGGGTGGTCCTGTCACCTCTCCCCACAGCCACTTTGATACCTGGAGAGGGGCTGCGAGCTTCCAAAGGCCTTTGTCTTCGCGCGGGAGCAGGCGCCAGCCCTTCCCTCCTACCTCCTGCTGAAATGCTTGAGTCTCTACTCATGATGGACTCTTGGACACTGCCCGAAGAGCATCTCGTCTCTGAGGCCTGCTCTCTACCCTGGCCCCTCTTTAACCTCTGGGTCCCTTAGCAAATGGGGGAGATGATACACAGACAGTGGTGGACAGCTGAGATATGGTGCCGGTTCAAGGTATGGTTCAAGGTACCTCTGACAGATCGGTCCCTGAGCCTCACTCCCCCTCAGTGACTATGGCCCCAAAACATGGGAAGTTCTCCCCCAAATTTGTGTTGAACACTAGGGATACTCTCTTCCAAAAGGGTGGGTGGTGGGTGCATGAATAGACGGATGGAAGGTGGATGGGTGATGGATAGGTAGATGACGGATGGGTGACCGGATAGGTAGATGATGGATGGGTGATGGATAGGTAGATGATGGATGGATGGGTGGTTGGGTGGGTGGGTGGGTGGATGGAAGGATGGATGGATGGATGGATGGATGGGTGGGTGGGTGGATGGATGGATGGATGGATGGATGGATGGATGGATGGATGGATGGATGGATGGATGGATGGATGGATGGATGGATGGATGGATGGATGGATGGATGGCAGATGGTCGGATAGATGGATGGGTGACGGGTGAATAGATAATGGCTGGATAATGGATGGATGATGGGTGGATGATGGATGGATAGTGGGTGAATAGTGAATGGTAGGTTGGTGATAAATGAACGCATGGTTGGTGGATGAGTAGGTAGATGAATAGATGAAGGTTGGTGGATGGTTGGTAGGTGAATGGATGGGTGGATAGTGGATGGATAGTTGATGGGTAAATGTTTGTCTAGTTAGTGAGTGAATGGATTGTTGGTTAGTGAGTGGAGGGATGGTTGGTTAGTAAGTAGATGAATGGTTGGTTAGTGAGTGGATGGATGGTTGGTTAGTGAGTGGATGGTTGGTTAGTGAGTGGATGGATGGTTGGTTAGTGAGTAGATGAATGGTTGGTTAGTGAGTGGATGGATGGTTGGTGGGTGGATGGATGATGACTGGTGGATGGTGGGTGGGTAGATGATGATGATGATGATGATGATGATAATGATTGATGATGATGATGATGGCTAGCTGTGAAGCATGATGCCCATTTCAGACAACAGCTCAGCCTGGGGTGGGATCTGCTTGTGGCGTCCATTCAGACAAGCCACCTTCTGTCTCTACACAGCCTCTTCCCTCTCGCCCTTGCAGTGGGTTTTCAGGGCGGTGCCTCGCAATGGTGACACACTGACCCTGACATTGCCTTGTCTGTGGGTGTCCTGTCCTATTCCCGCACCTGCACCCTCTTTCAGTTCCCCGCCTGCAGCTGCCACAGGCCCTGTCCAGGAAGCTCCTCCCAGAACCACTTACAGACAAGTCCAGAGAGCAGACAGATGGGGAGTGGGGGGGGGTTCCCAGAGCCCCCTCCCAACCTGGAGGTCTCTGTAGAGGATGTTCATCCCGTCACTGTGCCAGGCTGTTGGAGCCAGCCCACCAGGCTCTAGAAGGCTGAGGAAGGGCAGGAAGTAGCCACATTCTCCTCTGCATTTGCCGGAAGAAGCACAAAGGCTCAAATTGGTAGCCAGAAGCTATTCTGAGCAGCCTCCCTGGGTGTCTCCTCTTGCTGTGCTGCTCCCCTGGGATCCCACCCACCCCAGGGACTCAGGACACCAGTCCAGTGACCCAGTGGCCAGTGGGGACACTGAACTTAAAGCTCAGCTTAGCACAGTGAGGCCTAGTTCCCCAGGAGCCATGAAGGCAGAGGCACCAGCTGGCCCTACTGTTTTTTGCCCCTCACTGTGTGACCTTGGGTTCATCACTCACCCTCTCTGTGCCTCTCTGTAAAAGAGCACAGCAGTACCTCCTGCTTTGGTCCACTCATGCGACTGTACTCACGGTGTGAGGCCACAGACCTGGAGTTTCCACTACAGAAATGTTCCTCCCAGGTCAGGATGCTGATGTGGTCCCTCCACTTGGGGTTGGGTGGGAGGCGCTGGGTCCTCCCAGGGGCAGTAGAGCACGCTGTCCTGTGTCGCTGCCATGTGGACACCTGTGTCCTCTTGGGAGTGCCCCCTCAGGACTTTAAACCCACTTCCACTCCAGGCACCTTCCCTGAGGGGTAAGACTTCAACAGGTGCATGGGAGGGCGCTAAGTCCCCACATTAGAGAGCTGATTGGCTCATTACGTGATTGACACATGGACCATCGCATTAGCAGTCCAGCAAGGAGAAAGGCCTGGAAGGGCTTTTGTCCTGCTACTTCTTGGGACAAGGTGACAAGCAAAAAGGGGTTCCAGGCTGAGCCACTTTATGCCACATGCCCCAGCTCTGGTCTGGGAGTGCCAGGTGACACCCCAGTGGAGAGGCCCCAACGCTGCGAGATTAAGCAGAGAGTTGGTAGAGGGAGGGACGTGGCAGGGTCTCCCCCACTGGCGGCTGTTTTCAGCAGGAAGGACCCAATTCAGTCCCTGGTGCCACCTGGTGGAATTTCCATGAGTACCCCATGAGTCGCTGTTGGCAGATGGCGCCCCATTTGGAACGAAGGAAGGAAGGAAGGTGGGGGGGAGGGAAGGGAGGAAGATTGAGAAGAGCTCAGGGCAGGAAGCAGCTGCTCCGGTGACTGTAGGTGGGGTGGGTGGCGCATCCTATCTGCGTTCTGAAGACCCACAGGGGCGACATGCCTAGGAATGGGACGCCTGCCTGGGACACCAGCAGCAAATTGGGTTCCCCCTCCCTCCGCCCTCCCTGCTGCGACTTTTTAGATTTATTGGGGTGGGGGCGTGCACATCCAGCCAGGCGCAGGGCTTATGCCTAAGGATCACTTTTGGAGGGAGGAGCTTGGGAGACCATATGGGATGCTGGGGATTGAACCCGGGCAAGGCATGTGCAAGGCAAACGCCCTACCCACTGTACTATCTCTCCAGCTCCTGCTTGTGGCTTTCTGTCAAGTTCATGACTTAGTCTCAATAACAGACTTGGGAGTGGGAGAGAGGAGCTAAGGTGTGTCTTCAGGGGAGTGGGGAGAGGAGCTAAGGTGTGTCTCCCTCAGGGGAGTGGGGGAGAGAGGAGCTAAGGTGTGTCTTCAGGGGAGTGGGGAGAGGAGCTAAGGTGTGTCTCCTCAGGGGAGTGAGAGAGAGAGGAGCTAAGGTGTGTCTCCTCAGGGGAGTGGGGAGAGGAGCTAAGGTGTGTCTCCCTCAGGGGACTGGGAGAGAGGAGCTAAGGTGTGTCTCCTCAGGGGAGTGAGAGAGAGAGGAGCTAAGGTGTGTCTCCTCAGGGGAGTGGGGAGAGAGGACCTAAGGTGTGTCTCCTCAGGGGAGTGGAGAGAGAGGAGCTAAGGTGTGTCTCCTCAGGGGAGTGGGGGAGAGAGGAGCTAAGGTGTGTCTCCTCAGGGGAGTGAGAGAGAGGAGCTAAGGTATGTCTCCTCAGGGGAGTGAGAGAGAGAGGAGCTAAGGTGTGTCTCCTCAGGGGAGTGAGAGAGAGAGGAGCTAAGGTGTGTCTCCTCAGGGGAGTGGGAGAGAGGAGCTAAGGTGTGTCTCCTCAGGGGAGTGAGAGAGAGAGGAGCTAAGGTGTGTCTCCTCAGGGGAGTGAGAGAGAGAGGAGCTAAGGCGTGTCTCCCTCAGGGGAGTGGGGAGAGGAGCCAAGGTGTGTCTCTGTGGATAAATGGGAGAGAGGAGTTAAGGTGTCTCTCCTGGGGGAGTGTGGAGAGGAGCTAAGGTGTGTCTCAGGAGGGTGGGAGAGAGGAGCTAAGGTGTGTCTCAGGAGGGTGGGAGAGAGGAGCTAAGGTGTGTCTCCTTGGGTGAATGGGAGAGAGGAGCTAAGGTGTCTCTCAGGGGAGCGGAGGAGAGGAACTAAGGTGTGTCTCCTCAGGTGGGTGGGAGAGAAGAGCTAAGATATCTTTCCTCAGGGGAGTGAGAGAGAGGAGCTAAAATGTCTCTCCTCAGGGAGTAGAGAGAGGAGCTAAGGTGTCTATGGAAACACTGCCACACCCTTACTCTGAAGATGTGTCTCCTCAGGGGAGTGGGAGAGAGGAGCTAAGGTGTGTCTGAAGGTCCTTTATAGTCAATAAGGGGGAGGAAAAGATTTTTCTGGAAACCTGTTCTAGTGCAAAATAAAAATGAACTACAGTATGTAAAACTGCCGTCAGACAGTCCACACCTCCCCTCCACTGTGTGGATATGTGCGCCGTGCTGCTGGGAACAGGTGGGGCAGCGATCTCAGCCCTGAAACCTGGAGAGGCCCTGCGTGGCCATGCCACACCGCTAAGCATCATGCTTCCTGCCTAGTGCCGCCTGGGGACTGCTGGCCGCCCCTAACCCTACAGGGGCTGTACATGACCTTAGACAGCTGGATCTTATGAACGTTTTGTTATTGTTATTTTATTATTATTATTGTTATTATTATTATTATTCCTATGGGCGTGGCCGTGTATTCTCAGTGTATTATGGCAAGTACACAATTAATTCCTTTTAAATATAACTTCAACTGAAATCCTTTTTTAATTTATATTCCAAAAATTGCTTCTGCTCGGTTCTGTCCTGAGGATAGTCCAGGCTGAATTCATCAGGCGCAGGAGAGAAGGAGAGAAGCAGGTGAGCCCAAGGCCTTGCCGAGAGCCCATTCTCTGGGCCGTGGGAAAGGCGCCACAGACGGCACTTGCTTCGCATGTAGGAGGCCCGGATTCGATCCCGGCACTGCATGGTCCCCCGGAGCAAAGCCCATGGATAACTCCCACCCGGTGTGCCCCCAAATAAGCAGCAGCATCTGAAGGGCATCGCAGCAGGCCCCTGGCAGTTGGGCCTACAGAAAGACACAGGGGACCCTCGGAATGACACGCCAAGTCCCCCCAGAAAGCGTGGCCCACAGCCACGGCGACTGCTGACCTCCAGTGTCTTTGCTACCTCCTAGCTTAGCCCCATACTCCGTGGGATTTCTGGGGCCAGTGTCCTACAGCCCTCCCTTGTGGGGCCCTGCAGTGGGCCCACAAGCTTATCTACCCACCTGTGTGTGGACCACAGCCACACCTGTTTCCCAGCTTCCCAGTGATTATGCCAGCTCTCCTGGCCTGGCAGGCATGCCACCCCAGGGTGGTCTGAGCTGGGTGGCTTCCACCCCTTCTCAGGAGCTGAGTGTCCAAGCTCAGCCGGTAGCATGGACGGAGCGGAGCCACCCACCTCGGGAGCAGTGCAGTGGCCCAGTCCCAAGACCCGGCAGGTGTGGGGTGGTGAGAGATGCCTTCTCAAGCCGCCGTCTGCCCCTGCGCCAGGTCGGCCCTGGCAGACCGCCCGGTGACAACAGGTCAGTGCCCCAGGGAAGCAAAGTCCAGTGGAGAATTCAGGGCAGCTTAAAGCCTTGGCCAAAATGGGTTTGCACCCAAAAAAAAAAAAAAGTGTTTGCCAAGTAGCTGCTGTGGACGCTGATTCGCTGGCCCGAGGCAGCCGTCGTCAGGGAGCCCAGCTGGGGTGCCCTGATTGTTGCTGGCTCTGAAGTGAGAAAGGGTTCAGGAGACACAGGAGCAGACGCTTCCGGCCCCTCTCCCAGGCCTCTTTTTCGTGCTTTCCAAACCCTGTACCCTTTCTGACCATGTCCAGATTGCTCCCTTCCTATAGATGCGGGTGTGGACCAGCGTCTACGCCATGGCCTCGTTCACTCTGCGCTGCCTTTGAAAGACCTTGAACCTGGAGGCACTGGAACAGGGGCAGGAGGTGGGTGGGCAATTCAGCCCACGCTGGGTGGTGGGCAGCCGGGGTCTCCTGCGTGGACCTCAGATATGAGTGCCTCTAGCACCCTTGGGAAAGGTAAACTCAAGCACACGTTGGTCCCAAACCGAGTAAGATGGATCATGCTGCTGGTGACTCTCGCCCCACTGAGATTATGTGTATGTATGTACCTGTGTGCGTATCTATTTGTAAATGTGTGTGCACATCTGTGGTGTGCGTATGAGTGTTTACTTGTGTGGCATGTTCATGTGGACATGCATTTTCCTTTGTATAAATACATGTGTATGTGCAGTGTGTGCATGAGTCTACCTGTCTCTGTGGGAGGGAAAGTGTGTGTTGTGTGTCCGCGTGCACATGTGTGGTATATCATATGGGCATGAGTCTGTACATGCTTGTCTCTGGGAATGCATGTGTGTGCTCATGTCTGTGTGCACACGTGGTGTGTCCCTGAGTCTCTCTGGACATGTTTGTGCTTGGTCATGGGGATGACACCACTCTATCCCCAGTCTGGGAGCCAGGACCCCCCCACCACCGCCCCACCCCCAGATGATGGAGGAAGCGTCAGCAGCTCAGACCGGCAGGCTCCAGGCAGGAGAAGGTGCCTTGAGAGGGCGGCAGAAGCTGTCACCTCACGGTGGGCGTGTCAGGGAGCAGCCCCTGCCTGATGAGGGTCCCTCTTACACACACACACACACACACACACACACACACACACACACAGTTACAATGCAGGGATCAGAATGAGGGCCAGAAAGGGGTGGTAAGAACATTTGCACCACGCCTAGCCCCTGGCTCATTTCTGCGATTCCGGCTTTTCCTTGAGTTCCTGTTTGCTGTGCCGGGCGTGACCAGCCATGGCCACCACAACACTCAGCAAACATCAGCTGACTTCAAACATTTGGGAAGATCAGTGGCATGACAGTCCCGCCACCCTGCAGGTTTGCTGCTTCTCCAGGTTGTCGCCGTCACACTGTCCTGCAGCCAGCTGTTCCCACACCTTCATTTGAAAGAGAGAGAGAGAGAGAGAGAGAGAGAGAGAGAGAGTCTGACAGCTGAGCAGCCTACACAGCTTGTATGTCGTTTTGCTACAGAAATCTGACCAAGAAGCACCTGAGAGGAATATAATGGAGGCAGCCCCATTCTATTACTCATGGGGACTCAGCTGGGCGATGGCTGGGAATGGGCCAAGCCTCGAACACAGCTCGCTAAGGAGCTTGTATTGGCGGGTACGGGCTGGGCCATTTCTCGGAAATGGATTCCTTCTAGCAGGCACAGTGGTTGCTAACGTGTGCATCGCGATAGTGTACAGTCAGTGGTTAGTGCGATTGGCTTTAAGTCCCACGTGGCCACGTCTCACCGTGTTCCATTCCACCTCAAGCAACCTGATGGTTTTGTCCGCTTGTTCTGCTCCTATCATCGACCTATGACCTGTTCTGCCCAGCTCCTAAGGCAGGTCAGAGATGAGAGCTGCCTCTAGGTTCCTGCTCCATTCTGGGTCGGGGTGTGGGCGGGGACAGGAGCAGCTGTCCCTCTCCCCCAACACCAACAGACGGGTCACTCTCCACCCAGGGCTGATGACATGGCTTGACACAAGTCTTGCCGCTGACTTTCCTCTGGGTCCTTCACAGCCAGCGCTGGACAGAACAACAGAGCAGGACAGTGCTTACCTCTCTGGGGGCAGTGGTGGAGGGGGCCTTCCTTCACTGGGCATCAGCTTCCTCATCTGTCAGACAGGAAGTTGGAGGCCTCCAGGCTGGGAGTTGGAGCCAGGTCTGTGGTGAAGAGGTGAGAGTGTGCACAGAACTCCAGGAGGTGATGCGGGTTAACCCTGATGCCTTTAATCCACCTGAGAGAGAGAGCCACGCTCTGAGACCCTCCTGCCGCAAGTCATCAGGGCTGTTGATGCCTCACAGGCCCCGTCACTGACAAGTCTGTTTCCCAGACTGAGATCTGGAGACTCACTCGGGGAGGTCCCTGCAGGAAACTCCCGAGAGAGCAGTTAGCTCTGGGCAGGGCAGAAGCACCAGACAGGACCGGGGGCACGCATGCACGTGCATACAATCACGTGTGTTTACGTGTGAGCATGCAGGCACACGTGTGTACTCGCAGACATGCTACTTCGCTGTCGAGGCCACTGTGTTGGTGTAGGGCGTGTCCTGGAGATCCCAGGAATGAACGACATGGGCGACTTTTCATCCCTGCCGTGGGGCCTCGGCTTTGTGTGGCTTCTGCTGTGGGTCACATGACTCGCTCTGCCTCGGTGTCTCTTCGGGCCAAGCCCCTGCGTGTTGGTCCTGGGGTGACGTGGGTGGCACAAACCGTCATCACTCATCCTCGGTGATCCGTGTCCCAGGTTCCCAGGAGGGGGCGCCACCTCCCGCCGCCCTGCGGGTTTGCTGCTTCCCCAGGTTGCCGCCGTCACACTGTCCTGCAGACAGGTCTTCCCTGCACCTTATCAGGTGAAAAGTTCAGGGTGAAATCCTGAATTCAAACAGGGCAGGGGTGAGACAGAGACTGAGAGACAGAGAGACAGAGGCAGTCTGACAGGCTCTAGTCTGGGATAGGAATTAGAGCAGAGCTCCCAGGTTAAAAGCAGGGGTGCATTCCTTCGGGAACCCCCAAATGCCAGCCCGAGCTCCTGGGATGTCTCCCCCACATAGCTGGGAAGCTCCTGCCCGCCTCGGTACCTCTGTTCTGGGCCAGGGCTGCAGGACCTGCCCGGGAGAGCGGACCGAACCAGCACCGGGCAAGAAGGGATAACTGTAGCTGGAACTGGAGACTCTTCCGGCCACTGCAGTGACCGCTTGACACGGGCCCTGAGCGAGTTGCCGTTTCTGTGCTGCCTGTGTGAGTCCCAGTGCTGAGGGCGTCTGAGCAGGAAGGCGCACAGCCACGCGTCAGTCCAGACTCCGGCACCCACTCTGAGTACTCACGCTGCCTCCTCCCTCCTCTCTCGGGACAGGACAGTGGGAGGGATTGGACGCACTGGGCACCACAGGTGCGAATGGGCCTGTGCAGTATACACGGGCTTCTTTTTTATTCAAGGGCGCCCATAAACCCCAAACTAGGAGATTTCCACTGCAACCTGTAGCCACCCTGATTTTCCTATTATTATTTTATCGCCACGCTGACCCTATTTTTTAAAGTCTCCTGTGCTCAAACAATTCTTTTATTTTTTTTTCCTGACGTCAGCAGGCTGGCACAACTCTGCTTGGAAACAAGAATAACCAAATCTTCTGAGGGGGTTATGCTCAACCTGCTTCCAACGCAATAAATCACAGAAACCATTGTTTACAATAAGTGGTATCTGATTGCTGTTAGAACCTGTGTGTATTGCTTTTGTGCATTATGGTCGCTTGTAATTTGGACAGCCAGAAATTGTATTCCTTTACGCAGCGTAGGGAAGGGTTTGTAAGGAGGGAGGCGTCTGTAATTAGGCTGCCAGGGAGCGGGCTTGGGGAGTTGGAGAAGCAGCCAATGCTATCGCCCGCTTCCCAGCCTCAGAGCTGTGCGTCGGCTTCCCACGACTTCCAGTTCCTGGAACCCTCCAGGCATCGTCAGAGCCCCGGACGGGGCGAGAACAGCAGGAGCCACGGAGCCCAAGATCTGAGTGCCTTTAAGTGGCTCCGGAGCTCGGCTTGGGCCGGGCGCTCGGCACACGGTTTTCCCTCCAGACTGCCTTGCGCACCACCCCTGCAGGGGTCTCCATCCCCCTCATCTCACCCCTCCTGACAAGTGCTCAGTTGGCTTCACCAGCAAGACAGACAGTGGCGGGGGTGGGGGCGGAGCGGCCACTCTGCAAAACTGGAAGGGCAGCTCGTGCATCACGGGCCTGAACACCCCAGGGCGCTGGAAGTGGTCTGGTTTCTTCTGGGTGGTGCTGTTGGAAGTAGTGGTTTGAGCCCTCAGCACCATCCTTGAGACTCCGGGAAAGACCATGTGGATCCCCACTCTGGAAGGTTCTCTCCTGCCCATTTCACTGTCCAGCCCCCAGGTCCCCCTCCTCAGGGGATTCACGTCCACCTGTCTAGTCTCTCACACCTACATCTTTGGACTCCTCCTAGAAACCCCCGCTTTCCCCACCCCAGGCTAGCTCAGCACCTAGGGAGGCACCCAGGAGGCACCGTCATCCTCTCAACCACTTCTCACCTCCCTTCAGTCCCTTCAGTCCCTTCTGAAATTTGCTGCTCTTCCCTCCCAAGCCGGGGCCCTCTGACCTTCCCGGTGCGCTGCAGAGACCTTGTTCGCTGGTCTCCGCCCGCACACCCGGAGCTCCCGAGCGGCTGCGTCTTCCACGCGGGTACACACAACACACATATGTGCGTGGACACAAAACCACCGCATACACACAACATCTACACACTGCACACATACGCGAGAACTCACATTCCACACACATTGGACTACCACACTGCCAGCCCCAGAAGTAAAGTGAGGCTGTTCCCTCCTCATCCTCCCACCCCTGCACCCCGGGGCCAGAGGCTTGATTGCACCTACTTTTGTGGGGGCCTAGCCACGCTGCCCAGGCCCACCCAGCCCTCCGTCTCTATAAAGCAGCACCATCCAGGTTATAGGCAGCTGATCTCTGGGAAGCTGACCCCCCAGGGCCTGCTGGCCAGTCAGCAAAACTGGCCTGGACTTGGTCTGGGTCTCAGAGGCGAGGGAGGAATTAGGGGCAGAACCCCTGTTTCCAAAACCTTCTGGTCTTGGGGCTGGAGAGATAGCACAGCGGGTAGGGCATTTGCCTTGCATGCGGCCGACCCAGGTTCCATCCCGGCATCCCATATGGTCCCCAGGAGCACCGCCAGGAGTAATTCCTGAGTGCAGAGCCAGGAATAACCCCTGAGCATTGCCAGGTGTGACCCAAAAAGCAAAAACAAACAAACTTCGGGTCTGCTCTGGTGGGTGGCCACGAGGAAGGCAGCTGTCCCCCCCACCCCCCATCCCTTGCAGCAGTGAGTGTCTAAGGATTGTGCAGGGCCTCAGGGGAAGTGGACTTGTGCTTGGACCTGTATAGAGCCAGGTTGAGCCCTGTAGGATGTTTCTGGAGCCAAGTGGCTAGGATGCGTCAGTGGGAGGAGGGGTCCAGGCAGCTGCAGGCAGAGCGTGAGAGGGAAGAAGGAACAGGAAAGTTTGCAAAGAATCTAATGAGTGTGAGCTGTAAGTGAGAGCGCTGCGGCCCCAGAGCAGCCGTGGCCCGGTGGGAGACGCGCTCTTTCTTCCTGTGCACCCGAACTGCGCGCCGTGTCCATGCACCCAGCGTCCACCCTAGCCCCAGGACAGTCTACAGCCCCATTGCGAGCTGCTTCCATGGCTCAAGTCTCTGCTTCTTTTCACTGAGCCTGGTGTGGTCACAGGGGAAAGCACAGGGCCAGTGTTTGTATTTGTTTGGGTTTGAGGGACACGTTCCTTTCAGCAGTGCTCAGGGCTTACTCCTGACGCTGCTCAGGGACCACTCCTGTGGGCTCAGGGTACTGTAGGGGATGTGAGGATTGAACCCAGGTCTGTCACATGCAAAGCAAGTTCCCTACCCACTGTACTACACCCCCAGCCCATGGAGCCGGTGTTTTTTCTTCTCTTTCCCAGGTGATGGCCAGGCCTCTGCCCTGACTCGGGCTCTCAGAATCCCGCAAAGTTGGTTCCTCAGATTCCCAGCCGGTTGAGGAGAGACCAACTCTGTACTGTCACCTAGGAAAGGTTCCTGACGCTTTCTCCTTCCTTTCTTCCTAAGACGATGCCCATCTTCAGTATAGATCTTCCGGTATTTTAGCAAAGGGATCCTTCCCCATACTAATGAGATCCCGAATATGATTACTGGAAATGTTACATTACCATAAACCAGGGCCCAGGCTGCATGGAGGAGTTAGCGCTTGTCACTGGGACTGGCCACAGATTCTGATTTGTGTCCACATTCTCCAGAGACCGTTCTCTAGGGCCTGTGGTTCTGTCTTACCTGGAGGAGTGAGTCCAGAGCGTGCAGGGTGGGAATCAGGGTCTCCCACCATGTGCTTTCTGAGCCTTCTGCCTACAGGGACAATGCAGAGGGACGCCAGGGAAGGTGCTGAGCCCAGGTGTGAGCTGCGGGGCTTCCTTGTAGGAGGACAGGGGAGGGCTTGTGTGGGGGCCCCGGAGAGGCTCATGGGAGTTTCCAGGCGGCCTCTTTCCTCAGCTGTGTCAGACCACAGTCCCGGCCCGGCCTCTGACTTTACGGGGAGGTTGGGGAGGGGTCAAGGTCAAGTTCACCTACTGTAAGTGTAGACAGCTGAGTGCCGGGCCCAGACCCAGCGGCCCGCCCTTCAGACTCCTCCCCAGCACCCACCACTCTTCCTTCTGACTGTGTCAAGCCCCTCCCTCACTTCCTACCTAGACAGTATCCGGGATGGAGAAACTGGTTTTGGAATCTGGAGGATCTGGGTTTGAATCCACTTATGAGCTGTGAAACCGTGAGAAATCTGGGGCGATGAGACAGCAGGTAGGGCGCTTGCCCTGCGCGAGTGATCCTGGGCACGGCCAGGTGTAAGCCCTGAGTGCGGCCTCAAGACAGTTGGTGGTCAGGAGCAAAGTGCTGCTCCCTGGGGTCCTGCAGAGGATGTTGGGGCGTTGGTTCTCACACGCAGGGACTCTGGTCAGTGGGTTCTAAGAGGTTGTGCTGGCGAGGACACATACCCACGTCTCTGCCTCTTCCCCTTCCAGCCCACTCCAGCCCTCGCCTCCCATTTGCACCAGCTTAGGAGAACTGCCCAGCCAGGCCAGCTCAGAGACAGATGCTGATTGAGACAGATGCTCCGCCCACCTGCGTCCTCCCCGGGCTGTGCTCCCCTCAGCCCAGTTGGGGTGAAGGAAGAGCAGCTTTCCCCTGTTTCAGGGTGGGTTAGAGAACCTTTGCCTCTCTGAAACCTGATTCCGACTGGGTCCAGGTGAGGGGGCAGGCAAGGCAGACTTTCTGGGGTTCTCAGCCCCTACGGTGAGAAGCCCCAGTGCCCCCTGGAGGGGATTGGTGCTTCAGAACCGCTCCCTGAGCCCACACACAGCTTGAGTACTGATCTCGTGTGAGTCAGGCCGTCTTCCACCAGGTCTTCCAGTGGGCTCCTCCTCAGCACCCCACATGCCAGGGCGTGAGCCTGTGGTCGTAAGCCGAGTGTGTGCTCAGCCCCATCTCGGACACCAAGGAGCTGACCCCAGGTTAGGGGTGCAGTGGCCGCTATGGAGGTACGTGGGCACCTGTCGTTGGGTGACTGGCAGGAGAGGGGAGAAGCATTCCCTGTGTCTCCTTGCATGCCCCCCACCCCCCCGGCTTGTTTCCCCAGCCCCAACTCAGGGGCAGACTCTGAACTCTGCATGGACGCCGTG
The DNA here is from genome assembly GCA_021461705.1 of Cryptotis parvus. Classification (NCBI taxonomy): domain Eukaryota; kingdom Metazoa; phylum Chordata; class Mammalia; order Eulipotyphla; family Soricidae; genus Cryptotis; species Cryptotis parvus. The sequence goes on from JAJIBD010015135.1 coordinate 37,214, forward strand.
GGCAGCTGCGCAGCACGTGGTCAGGCCCCTGGACACCAGCCCCGCACCTCCCCAGGAGGGCTCAATCAGGGCAGTGCACACCAGGCGAAGGTGCTTTTCCAGGCCCCTGAGCTTCCTCCCCAAGGAAAGGACCTGACTGCTAAACCGAGTTCCCTGCCAGAGCTGATAAGGAAGAGCAGAAACGCAGGAGCTCATTAAGAAAATCTGAAAATATTAGTTTTATCAGCCCTGCAACATAATACAGTGAGTAGGGCTCAGCGTGCCGTCCCCGGGCTCCCTGCAAAGCCCTCTCTCGGCCCCGCCGAAGAATGAAATGCTCTCCTGTTGCTGCCGAGTCCTGTCTAACCCACACGTACCCACTGGCCTTGCGTCGTGCAGACTCCCAGGACCAGACTCTGCCCGCCCCAGCTAAATGCCTACTGTGTGCCGGGCATGTGACAGGAGCGGTCCATGCCAGCGTCTAGCGCAGTTAGTTCATCTCCTGGGGCCAATGAGCTGAGGCGAGAGGCGATGATGTATAGGCCGAGGCTGTAGGTCGACCTTGTCCCCAGCAAGACTCATTTTAGCAGGCTTCGTCCAAGAGATTCTTTGCCGTTGGTCCCGCTTGGAGTTGGCAACGCTTCTCCGGTTCCCATTAGCCAAGAAGCAGCAGGAAGCTTGTGGTAAGGAGTTGTGTGACAAAGAGACACGGCGTGGGGGAGGCCCGTGCCTCTGGGAGCCTCCCCAGATGCCCTGAGCCCGGCTCTGCCCGACCGTGAACTTGGCTCTCCGTCTGAGTCCCTTTCAAAATGGGTTTCCTCTGCTCCCCGAGACGTGGGCCCAATGGAGTGGGTAATGGCCGAGGGCTAGGCTAGAGAGTGCTGAACCCGCCTGTCTCCCAGCTCACCCCCTTCTCTGTCCCCTCTTGGCATGGCCCCAACCCCAGAGCCGCCTGGAATCTGTGAAGAGGTGTGGTGGGCTGGGGGCGGGGAAGGCAGGACCCCCGCTTGCAGGGTAGCAGGGGTAGAGGCAGGGTGCCAGTGGGGTGTCTCTAAAGGGTGGGTGTCCGCTGGGCCCCTACGCCAAGGTTGCTGTGCTCCGGGCCAGCCCGCAGGCTCACATTTCAGCAACATGATCTCTGCGGTGTGTGTGTGTGTGTGGGGGGGAATGGGGCGTGTCTGTGGCTTTCCGCAGGGGACAGGGCAGGGGGCAGCCCCTTCGTGGAAGCAACCTGTCTGCTTCTCTGTGGGACCCTGTCACTGCGTTCCTTCAGCAACACTATGCATTTCTCTTTGTAAGAAACCTTGTAAGAAAAACTGTTTCCAAGCCCCAGTTTCTGCCTGGCTTGGCGAGGCAAACAGCCCTGTGGGTAGGAAGAAGGTCCAAGGTAAATAGGGGTAGGGTGGGGGGGCCGTGTCTTTGCCTCTGAGCCAAGCACCCTTAGTAGCACTCGCCTTGCCTGCCAGGAGGGGTCTTATTTGGAAGTTTCTCTCTACTTTTAGGAACCCTTTTGGTCAAGGGTCCAGACAGGGGGCTGCAGTGATCTCCTCAAAGCTGACCTGACACGGGCCAGTTGGATCTGGACCTGACTGTGAATGAGCAGGTTTTTCTGATAGCCCCTTCCCCTGACTCATGCGTGCCTGCAGAGCGGGCTGCCCCCAGAGCCGGCCCAGCAGGCAGTGGAGTCCAGGGCGCCCAGAGCCTATTTCCCCCGTCTAGACAAACAGGAGGTTGGAGGGAAGGCAGAGGCGCCGGACGCAGAGAGGGCAGGGAGAGGAGAACTTCCCCTTTGTTCCCGTGCCCACTGCCTGCCCCTGAGCCGGGCCCTGCCGGAGGGCCAGGGGAGGCTTCTGGGGCCTGGCCGGAGAATTCCTTTCTTCTTGTTCCTCCTACGCCATGCAGCTTTGACATTTCTCTTCCATGCTGTCGGTGCCTCAGTACAAGAATGAATGTCTGTGTACCCGGGTCCCTCGGCCAAGAAGAAATGTGCCCAGCGCTGCCCCGTCTCCCTCTGCTCCAGCATGACCAGCGGAGCAGTCACAGAGCCTTCCGGTAGCGGGCAGAGCCTCCCGGCAGCGGGTCAGAGCCTTCCGGCAGTGGCAGAGCCTCCCGCAGCGGGGCGAGCCTCCTGGCGAGCAGAGCCTGTGGAGGTGCCCTAAGGACCCTGCCTGGGACCCCATCATTAACTAGCATGCAGGGAAGTTACCACCCAGCCAGGACTGGCCTCACTCTCTGAAACTCAGTGAGCCAATAGGCCCTGTACGAGGGACTACACAGAGCCAGGCCCACCAGCTATTTTTAGCAAGCTCTCAGGTGAGCTTTTCCACCTGTTGGCAGAATTACAGGGATTCCGTGTCCCCGCACAGGCCTGAGTCTCCCTGGGGCAGCAGCGTCCCCTGTCACCCAGTCACCTCTCTGTCGAGGCCCGGCCATGGCCGGTGAGTCATGGAGAGCACTGCCGGGCCCCCTGGTCTTCTTGTCCTTGAAAACAGGCACATTCCACAGAAACACACGCAAGGCTCCCGCCTCCGCTTCCTTGAGGAGCTTGCACAAGTCAGAAGGTAAAGTTGGGTCAAGGCGCTTCTTGAGTTGGGAGCCCCACCCTGAGGGAGGCGGCTCATGGCATGGAAGATTCTAGAAGGCAGTCCCCGTGTGTCGTTCTTGGGACGCAGGGCACCCTGGGAGGGGGTGCGTGAGCCTTGCAGGGTTTGGTCTGGCTGGAAAGGTGAGAAGCAAGCTAAGTGTGGCTGGTGGGACAGCCCATGGGGCGAGGAGACGGTGAGGCAGTGCAGGGGCTGTGGGAGAAGAGTCTGGAAGGCCAGGAGGGGGCGTGATCTGGCACGTGAAGGGCTCCGCCTCCAGCCACATCGGGGGTCCAAGGAGCACCTTTGTGACCCCAACCCTGACAGTGCCCAGAGTGGGGTGCTCAGATTGGCAGGGGGCACCCAGTCCCACATGGACATGCTTCCTGGACCCTGTTTAGGGGCATCTTGTAGGCAGCTGGCAGCCAGGTGCAAGTGGGAGCCAGGTTTGCTGGGCTCTGACTCGCTCTTTTCCCCCAAGGAGAGTAGGGGCGGGGGCTGGGCCATACCCGGCAATGGTCAGGGGTTACAAGAACCTGGGTCAGCCACATGCCAGGCAAGGGCCTCCCTCCGGTGCTTCCACTCCGCCCCCGTTCTGGTCTTTCTGTCCTCGCTGCCTTCAGAGCCAGGCATTAGAGTGCTCCCGGGCTGCCCGGCCCCTGGGGAGCCCTCACCCCACACCAGGGCCAGCTGAGGACAAAGTGGGATCCCAGAGACCACCCTGCCGCTGAGGGCACTGCTGCACCCTCCTGGGCCCTTCTGCGGAGGGGAGGCGGAGTGGGGAGCGAGCTCGGGGACACTCAGAAACCAAACCCAGAAGCACAAGCCAAACCCGGGTCCCAGAAAGTCTCTAACTTGCTGTCCTCGTCACCTCCCGCAGCCTGGCCTCCTGCAACGCTGACCAGGCCCCGGAGAACAGTCTCCTTTGGTGCCTTTGCTGGGCAGGTGGCCGCAGGGCAGGTGAGCCAGGCCATCGCTGCCTGTGCTCTGGTGGGCCTGCGTCTGTGTGTGTATTTGCAGACGGGTACTGCGTGCCTATATTTGCAGCAGGGTCTGCCTACATGCGTTTGCGGCCCGACCTGCATCTGTGAGTATGTCTGCGATGGGTCTGGGTGCCCGTGGTTGCGGGTGGGACCGCGTATGTGTGTTTGCGGGCAGTCCTGTGTCTGTACATGTATTTGCCGAGCGGACCCGCGTGCTTGTCTTTGCTTTTGGACCTGTGAGGGGCTTCTCCGGGGTCTTCCTGGGTTTCCTCCCTGCTCTCACCTAAGGGCACCCAGGCATCGTGGGTGGAGCTCAGGAGTGTGTGTTCGAGTGTGAACACATCCCGCAGTGAAAGGGGTCCTGTCCAGGGGTGGTCCTGTCGCCCAACCCTGAACTGGACGAAGCTACTAGAAAATGAGTTAAGAGAGTGAATGAGGGACTGGCTAGAAATGCCGTTTCCTGTTAGATCTGCTCAAGTGTTTATTTAGCAACGAGATGCTACTTCTGGGAATGAGAAACGTGCCCCGGGAGCTGAACCCTTGACAGCAGTTCGCTTCCGGCAAATTCCGAATGTGTGGGCATTTCCAAGCCATGGACTGCCTAAAGGGATCACAGTTGTGCTTCCTGCCTCCCTCTGCGCTCCACACACCTGCCTTCCCTCCTCCAGGGATCTCTAAGCTCCACTTCCCACAGCGGGGTTCCTGGGGCCTGGCGGCATCAACACTGACAGGGGCAAGGTGACCTTTGGGGTCATGTGAGCATTCTCATCTGCATCATAGAGCCAGCTCGGGGGTCACCGCCTTTCCCCGGAGGACCACCAGGGCGGGACCACCTTGCTCTTTCCTCTGTCGAGGTCCTTTGCAGGAACTGGGGGGCTCACTCCCCACTTGACTAGTGCTCAAGCTTTTTGTAGTACTCACGCACTCAGCCACTGCTCACGGGGTTGCACACATTTTCGTTGTGCGCTGCTTGCGCCACGCCCCCAGGGTCACACTTTCCTTGGCTGCTTGCTCACTGGGAGTCACGCTCTTTACTCGAGGGCGGTCACGCACAGGCTGACCAGGTGTTGGACTCCTCACAGGCACCTGCTAGCACAGCATTTTAGGGGTATGGCTCCCTGGGCGAGGTGCCCTTTCTTTACGGTGCTCCCTCACACACCTGGCTGCAGTACTGATGGATGACCACAAATGGCAGAGCTCCAAGAGGGCTCAAGCGCACATGGTGGCCCCAGGGATTGGACTCACAACCTCACACTTGCTGGACAGGCACCTTAGCCATGGAAGCTTCTCCTCATCCCTGGTTTGTTTCCTTAACCAGCAGTCTAGACTCCACCATGAAAGCAGCAGGGTTGGTCCAAAGCCTTAGAATCACAAAACTTGTTCTCCCAGCAACCTTGGAAAGAGGAGAAAAACTCCCAATTCAGAGAAGGGACCTGAATGGGTCGATCTGGGACTTTCCCCTGTCACTTCTAGGACCCTGCTGAGCCGCTCCCGTGCCAAAGGCTTCTCTGGTCCTGCTTCCCAAGTGTGCTCGGCCACGGGCGCAGCCCAGCGCCTGCCAAGGGCTTGGCTACCCCACCTGCACCTGCTGTCAGCCCCCTTCTGAGGAGCGCGCCCGAAAGTGGGTCTGTGCAATAGGAGGAAAGTCACGACTGCATTTGCTGTCTGTGGGGACTAGGAAAGCCTGCCTGGCTTCCTAGAGCTGTTGTATTTTATTTTTCTGTAAAGAGGAAATTAATTTTAGTCTTTCTTTGGGGTTTAAAATGTTGTTCTTTGCTTTTTCCGCCCCTACAATTTAAAAGGAAACATTTGTCTGTTGAGAAAAGAAATGATAATTATAGACTAAAAATTGTTTCTATTCTGATTTGAAAAAAAGTGACAAAAAAATCCCCTCACACAGATGGGGCCAGTGCTGACGGAGGGTGTTTCACAATGAGGCTGGCCAGGCGGGGAGGGGGGGGGCGGGGGCCCAGCATGGGGCAGATTAGGGCCTCCAGCCTCTCCTGGAGAGGGCTCCATCCCCCGCTGGCCTGCCCCATGCCGCCCCAGTGGGCTGCGTGGTTCCCCGCTGGGTGAAGGAGCGGACCTGCCTCGCGACTCCGGGTGGCGTGACCCACCCCCCAACTAGGGTGCAGCACCCAGGGCTCGACACACGGCTCGAGAGCCGCCTGACTTGGTGCCCATAGCCAAGACTTCGGCTTTTCAGCCCCAGCGATTGCACTTGTTCCCTTGCTCCAAGTCCTTCGATCAATAAGGCAGGAAACTGATTCGACTCTGAAATTAAACTAATAATGTTACGCTATTAACCCTGGATCAATGGGAAAGAGCTCAAACGGCACGCTTTTATTACCTAAATCCGTAGTGCCCTTTGGAACTAGGCTTTTGCTTTCTTGAGGCCTTGGGGTGGGGACGGGGAGGCGCGTGTTGTTCCCTACCAACGCAGCAACAGCCTGCGGGTCCTGGGAGGCCAGGGCAAGTCATGGCAACTTCCGCTGTCCCTGGCTCCATGCAGGGCCCTGCCCAGGCTCTGCTGCTGCCCTTGTGACTAGAATTTCTCTGTGTTGTTCATGGGCCGGGCCCAAGTACATAGTGTTGGTAGAGAAATTCTGCTTCTAAAATCCCTTGGTGTGGTCACTTTGGTAGCTCAGGTGCTTGAAAGGAGAGCAGTACAGAGATCCGTGCAGCCCGAGTCGCGGTGGCGGGCAAACATGTACAGCCTTCTGTTTTGAAACCGTATGACGTGCTTGGTCCATTATTCAGTGAAATCACATGTGAAGCCCCGGTTCAGGCCACCCCACGTACATCTCTTGGGTGGAGGGGGTGCTGAGCCCTAGATGCCTGTATCCCAGGAGAGCATGAGCGATGCTGACTATTCTGGTTTCTGCTCCCCTCCACCCACCCCCTGCCTGAATCAACACACAGTATAGACACCTGGCTGTGTGGACACAGCATGGGTGTGACGGCAAGCCACGGACACGGGCTGTTTTCTGGTAAATGCTAACCATTTCTGGGGGACGTGGAGTCTTATCACAGCCTAGATCCACCACCCAGAGAACAGGCTGTGTTTCCCCGCCCCAGATGGACTTCCCAGCCATCCATTAGGGACAGTCTCCCCGCACCAACCTGGTGGGCAGCGGTGCAGGCTGGGCTTTGGACAGCACATGGCAAAGATTCGGCTGTCCCCGTGTCAGCAGTCAGGGCTCGGGGAATGGCTTCAGCATGTTCCTGTTCAAAGACACAAGCAGGCCTGCAAGCCGGGCTGCACACAGAAGCGTGAAAAGCAGCTAAGGCCCTTGGGGTCCTCCTGATAATGTCCACCGTGTGCTTCGCTGCATCACCAAGTGCTGCAGTGGGTGGGGTGGGGAGGGGTGTCACTGTGCCCTTCTGTGGGATGGTGGACGCACAGAGAGACGGTCCCTCGGTTATGCACGAGAGGTGAGCCAGGGGCCGGAGCGATAGTGGGGCGTTTGCCTTGCATGCGGCCCGCCTCTGCCGGCCTGGGTTCGATCCCGGCATCCCATATGGTCCCCCCGAGCACCGCCAGGAGTGATTCCTGAGTGCAGAGCCAGGAGTAACCCCTGAGCATTGCCGGGTGTGACCCAAAAAGGCAAAAAAAAAAAAAAAAAAGAGAGAGGTGAGCCAGTCCTAGGACCCTACCCAGAGCTCTGGTTCCCAGACTCTCTCCGAGGCCGGAGATGCTCTGGAATGAGCGAGGTCTCTCGCCCCACCAGCCTTGCTGGGGTGGGGTGGGCGGTGACAGCCACTTTCTGTGGGCCATCCCACAGCCTGCCCCCGCCTTCCAGGAGTTCATCAGTTCTATCACAATGGAACGTTGCCAAGACCCGACCCCCTTCTCTAAAAGTAGCGATGGTATTTAATAACTAATTACTCTAACGATCCTGCCGAAATGCCGGAGACCTGTTTTCAGAGGGATGTCAATTAGAGCCATCTGCACGGCGAATAAAGGGCCCTACCCCAGCTGTACTGCTGAAACATGTTAGCGTCTCCTCCTACCCGCGGCCATATGGTACTCAGCGAAAGTGAATCGTTCACACGGCACCGACCCACACCTCCTGATGGATCCCAGCGTTTTGTAGGGGGAAGAAGCCGCTCTTCCATCGTGTGGGATATTTTTCAAGGCAGTAAGTAGCAAGCTGGAAGCTAGGGAGCTCTGGAATGCAGGAAGACGCCCCTCCCTCCAGATGCTCTCTGCCAGCCCCCTCCAAGCCAGCCAGCACCAGCCCGGCCCTCGCCGCTGCCCGGCCTCACCCCATCGCTGCCTGTGGAGCCCACCTGTGCCCCAATCTCAGCATCTGTTTCTGAATCGGCTCAGGGGAGCCCAGGTCACCGCAGGTTCCTGCCCCAGCCCTCACTGTGAATTAAAAGCAGGTGGGAAGTTCGAAAGCCGGAGCGCTGAGCTCCAGCCGCGGGACCAGGACAAAGGGTACAAGGCCCCCAGGAGCTGAAGGTAGGCTGTCGGGCTGGGGGTGTGGCCTCCGGATGGGCTGACTGTGTATTTGCAGTCTGTGTGTTTGAGGGGCTGCAGAGCCTCTTCAGCACTGCTGGGTGTCGCTGCTGGTCCCTGGCACCGGGGGCCATAGCAGCGTCCTCAAGGCCGCCGCGCCCAATTCCATCTTGAAAGCCAAGAATCACTGTGCCTGCTTCCCGGGCTCCTTGAGAAATGCCTCCCCAAAAAGAAGCAGCACAAAGCTCGGTTGACCCTGGCTGTTCCACAGCAACCCGCCCAAAGCCGCCCTCCTCCCTCCTCATCTCCCCGGACGAGCCCCCCAAGGAGTGACGCAAAGTTACTGCTCTGTGCTGGACAGTACGGTGGGGCGCACAGTCGTGCCTGTTGGGGTCGTTGAGACGGGCTGTTTCCAGAGCAGCCCTGTGCCCCAGTAGGGACGGGGTACCCGGTGGGGAGCTGCCGGTTGGACTCGGGTCGGCCCCCTCTTTCCCCCAGGCCATGCCGGCCGACTCTCCCTCTAATCCCCGACTCTGCACTGAAGCTCCGCCCACAGGCCCCGAGGAAGCCGCTTCACTGCAGTCCACACTGCAGCTGCCCAGGCGCTCACCGTGCTGCGCTGTCTATTCCAGGAACCTTCCTAGAACCAGTCACTGCTTAGCACTTGGTTGGAGTGAAGCCTGACCGCAGTGGCCAAGAGCCCCGGGTGAGGTCTGCTCTCTGGAATGTTCTTCCGCAGGCCCTGGTCCCAGGGAGTCAGTCCCCACGCGAGGTCAGCAGCGTGTGACCCCAGGCTCTGGTCCTGACCTGAATGAGCCCTGAAAGGAAGGTGAGAAGTCACAGCACTGCAACCGGCAGGTTTTCGCTTCCCACGCTCCGCCGATTCTCCCGCAGGAGACACAGCACCAGGACGGACTCACCTCTGCCAGCAAGCGCAGTGACTGACCCCCGGTCACGGCCTCCAGGCCCAGGACTTCCTAACCATGAGGACCCCAGGAGGTTCTTTGTGACCTGGAAGAACCCGAACACTCCAGTCACTCAACAGCTTTTCCTCCAGGCCTCTTCCAGGACATTCCCAACATGAGTGCAGCCGGGACCCCGGAGCATTAGCCTCTCCTGGAGGGAGCAGCCGAGCTGGGGGAAGGCCGGGCCGCTCTGACAAATGCTGCTTGGTCTGAACGCAAATACAGAACTCAGACACTGCATTTGATGAATTGCATTATAAAATTTAAAAACAAATTTAAAAACTCTATTAACTCCCTGTAATGGCCTCTTCCTGGAGTACACAGACAGCAGCGGCTCATTGGAACGCAGAAAAATACCCTTGCTGGGATTGAGCTCCGCTGGCAACAGGGAGAGACAGGCTGAGGTGTGGGTGGGCCCCACCTCCCGTCGGCAATGCCGGCTGCTCCCCGGGTCAGGGCAAGGGCGAGGTCCCTGCAGGCAGCTCCTCCAGGATGCACGACCCCAAGGTCAGATGCTGTCTCCCTGCTATGTTCAGGCCTAAACTCTACTTTCTTTCGTGGCTCCCAGGCTGAGCCAAGGCTGATGAGCTGGCGTGATGTACCTAAGACCTGGGGAGTGTGGGGGCCAGAGGGCTCCACGGTGTTGG